>BPLQ01014040.1:215000-319509 GCA_021605075.1 Caerostris darwini
AATGTGGTCTCGTCCACCTAGAAACAAAAAGAAATGCTTACAATGACAAAAAAATGAATGCACTGAACAAGTAAATTTAATAAGTATGTCATATACTTTGTCAAATGTCATCCTGAGAAACAAATCACTAGAAAATAAAATAAAAAAATCTAAAGATCTTCTTGACAAGATTATTTGTTTCAGAGCAAGATTACGTTTTTCTTCTTTGAAGCAAATGGATTTTATGGACGTAAGAGTTGAAAAGAAAAAGAAGAATGATTAATTTCATCATTTGTGAATGAGTGAGGCATAAATATCGAATGTGCTTTTATTATGTGTTTGGAAAAAAAGTGTTTATTGGTTTGTCTGTCTTGTGTCTTGTCGGATGAGGAAATCCTTTTAGCGGTATGTATTTGTATGAGTCTACCTTATTTTTATTTGACGTATTATAGATGTTTCCCTTCACGCAGATTTTGTTGATGTTGAGTTTGCAGATAAGCATGCAGATTTTGTTTTATAAAATTTTAAAAGAAAGACCAATTTTAATTTTTCTAAATAAGTTTTTGAGTTTGAATTTATTTTTTAATTGTTAATTCAAATATTAAATTATATTTATTTTTAAGTTATCAAAAATAAGCATAAATTAGGTTAAAGTTACGGTTTTTTTTTCCTTTTGTTTCTTATCCCACTTGGTAAGCAGCAACATGTCGAAGTCCAAAAAACCGTGTGGTCTCATGGAAGGAGAGAAAATGGGGGAAAGCTTCTGTTATGATGGAGCTCCGTAGGTGCAAATCTGATTTGGTTCCGTGTCGCTGAAGAAGGAGACCAGTGCCTTCCGGGAGGATTTTAATGCTGAACTGCCCCGCATTTGAGTATCGTATGGGAGAAAACCCAGAAAATTCCCCCCAGGTAGTCCGACTAAAGAGGCAAGTCTTTTTTTGAAGCAGTGCCTATAACAAAATCGCCAACAGATTGAACCTCCACCCTTATGCTCACTAACAGCGTTCGTTGCCACTGAGCCACAAGTCGAGCATTGTTGTTAATAGTACAGTAAAACAACTTTCAGTTACCAGCCAGTTTACGACTTATTCAACTAGACTCAACAAAAACTAACTTAAATTCTAAACTGTCCTTTCTTCCATATACGTTTATTACATAGATGATTTTTTTTAATTCTCGTTAAAAACAATCAAATAAGCCCACACAAACAACCAATTTCAGATTCAAATATTTCGATAATCTTCTTAAAAATATGTAAGTGTTATCTTATCGCCATATTATTTTTAACGACCATCTTTAAAAATGTGGGGATTTGTATTCCATAGATATTTAAAATTCCCTTTTAAAACGACCAAACGAACCAATAAAAATAACAGATTTGAGATTAAAAAAATATATTTTAAAAATTCTTACGGAGTTATATAGAATTTCTTATTTAAAGTATATTTAAAGGGTCTTTTCTCATCAAATAGCAGAATTTTTAATTTGATTGAAAAAAAAAACCTTTTCTTTTTGAAAAAGCATCTCCTTGAAAATTAATTACTTATTTCTTAATATTAATCTATAAATATGCCTTATTTATAATTAAGAGATTTAATAATATTTTAAGTACTTGCAATTCAACAACGAATTAAAGGCAAATCAGTTTTGATAACCTGTGATTGAGCCTCCTAACTACACTCATGTCCATAAATTAAGGATAATGAAGTTCAGGCAAAGTAAGAGACAAAAGCAAAACAAATTTGACTTATTTGTAAAGTCTATTTATTAAACAAAAGGTAAAGAGCAAAAAAGATGCTATATGTTTGACATAATTAATAAAAATTGTGATTTTTACTCCCTGGAGCAAATTTTAAAAAAGAATCTATTTACAAAAAACAGTATAACATGGTTAGTATGATGGTTAATATGGAGTATGTCTCCCGGATGATGCAATACAGGCCTTACAACGCCTAGGCATGCTGAGTATCAAATTATCAATCTGATCTTGGGGAATATTACACCATTCCTCAAGCAATGTCCTCCGAAGTTCCGGTTGACAGGTGGGAGGGGGTGCAGTTCGTCGGTGAAGCATATCCCACACATGCTATATTGGATTCAAGTCCGGTGAGTATGCTGGCCAATCCATACGGGTGATATCCTCCAATTGAAGGCATTCGTCTACAATGTTTGCATGGTGAGGACAGGCGTTGTCATCCATAAGCAGAAATTCAGCACCCATGACGCCCCGAAACAAACGTACATGTTGTTCCAGAATGACATCCCGATAGATGTGGCCTGCCATCGTTACACTCTGAACATGCAGGTCAGTTCTGGAACCAAGAATAATTCCTCCCCAAACGAGCCATCCTGCACCACCGTAATGGTGTCGTTCAATGGTGTTCTCTTGGTGGTAACGGGTACCTGGCGCTCTCCATATGAAATTCCGGCGAGAATCAGACTGCAAACTAAACCTGGACTCGTCGGAAAACATCACACCAGACCACTGTTGCGGTGTCCACAATGCATGCTCTCTACTCCAGGTTAATCGCAGGAGACAGTGAGTTGCGGTAAGTGGAACACATCTGACAGGCCTACGAGCATATAGACCAATGTGCCCTAAGCGTCTGTACACGGTCTGCCTTGAAACTGTCGTACCGGTAGCTGAAGAGAGCTGACGAGACAAGTCTGATGCTGTGCTTCGTCTGTTTCTTTTGGCAGTAACTGCTAAATACCGGTCCTCATTCGTCGTTGTAACTCGGGGGCAACCTGTGCTGTAACATCTACTCACATTACCATCATCTTGGAATCGTTGCCAAAGCCTGGAGATGACACTCTGGGCGATTCCAAGTTCCTCGGATACTTCCAGCTGGGTACGTCCACATTCCAGTCTTCCGATAATTCTACCACGTAAAAAATCATCCAAATGCTTCCTTTGTGCCATAACTATGCGGTTATTGCACTGAAAGGCTTTTAAAGCGCTTGTGAACAATTTTACTTCTTTGCCACCATTCCTTATATACCCCTCTCTTACACTCTCGTCATTGTGACGTACTATCCGCGCCATCTGGTGGTTTCCTGTAATTTGCATATTCTTCTTCAAGATGTGTGTGATAATTCTACAGGTGAAATTTTTAGTTTAGAGTTTAATTTCTGTGTGATTCTGAATTATCCTTAATTTATGGACATGAGTGTAAATGAGTTTGATTTGAAATCCGAAAAGCGATGCAGAACCGAAACGTTTCTGTGTCTCTTCTAGAAATAGGTACGACAAATCAATAAGTTAGGAAGTCCATTCACTGTCTTCAATAAGGTGAATAGAAAAGTACAAATCCTCCAGATGCAACTATTGAGTGATCTTTATATTACAGTGCCCGACATAATAAGTGTAGCACGATAAAAGAGCAGGATGACTATGATGAAAATTAAAACACAGGAGAATGCATGTGTAAATAAGTGATGTTATTTACAAAAAGATAATTTTATACTTCTATGAAATAAGGATCTCATAATCCAAACTTAACTTCTGAATCGTAGAATTCCTCGAATCCTGGATTCCGAGAGTGTAGTAATTGTTGGTTCATACTTCATTTCTTTCCGCTTCTATCCTAATCCGCTTCACAATAATGCAACAAACTTGCTTTTTAGATGACTTCCATAATTTTTTCAGCAGCATATTCCCCTAAATTTGCATATTTATATGTTCAAGTCTTCATAGTGTTGCCTTTTTGTATGTCGGGTAACGTATGTGCCAAATGTGGTTCAAGGTAGCAATAACCAGTGGCATAATTGAATTCAGTAAAAATTTCATTTATTAAAACTTCTTTTTTTCGGGCCTTCTGATCATCAAAAGTGTCAATGATAGCATATAGGTTCAAGTTTCGGGCCATGGAATGTTCGATGTATAGAATAATCAAATTGCGTAATCTGTCTTGTCCCAGTCAATCTATTTTATCTATCTTTAATCAATTTTAATTTCGATAATGATTTCTCAGCAATAGCCGTAGTCACAGGAATTGTGACAAATAGCAGAAATGTAGCGCACCCTTCAGGAAAGCTTGAAGGCATAAAATGATTCCTTATGATTAATAAATCCTCCAGTTACCTTATGAAAGGAGGCGTTTTATTTAATGTATAAAAGTGGAGCAAAAACTGTCCCAATAACACATAGGTGACAGCAGGAATGCCCACTTTTTATTTTGTAAGTATCTATTCATGAACCAGAAATCTCGGAAAGTCTCCTATCATAGAGATTACCCATGCGTAACTATTTCTATGACTATTACTACCAGATGCGATATATTTTTCATACACATGAACACGTTCAAACTCTTGATACACATTTTTTTTAATTTATCGCTTTACTAACTTAAGTTAGTTAAGTTAGTAAAGCGATAAATTTTTATTAAATACAGAATTAATACATTTTACTTTATTTTGTAATAATAAATTTCAAGTATTTTCTTTACTTTTCTTTCCTCCATGTTTGTGCAGGGACCCGTGGTATTCTGACTTTCTTGTCATCCTATTGTTAGGCCACTGCCAATAATCTTGAAACTGTGAATCTGTTACAAGTCTGAAAATGATCCCAAGTTGTCCAGTATTCGAAAGAAGAAACATTTTAATTCTAAAATGGGCTTTATTCATGGATCGATGGTAACATGCTGAAAAGTTTGTGAACAAAAGTTTAGTTCATATTATTGGCGTACATTGTTGACACTATTTTGAAAATTAATAGACTCCGAGGAATCGAGATAGACGCTTAAATATAACGACGTCAATACTGCATTGAAGATTGGTTTGCCGCTCTACGGGCATTTTTTTGCGCACTTTAAGGTTATTAAACCTACAATTTAAAGTGGATTCCGGACCACTATCAAACATCTATGCTAGATACGAACCTGAAGCATCAAAGGCTAGAGCGCTAGCCAATTGATCATCAAGCAACGCCTGTATTGAAAGCAAAAAATATTAGATTTAAAAATGCAATTTCGGGGAATATTTAAATACAGTAGACAAAGGAGATTTAATTAAATAATAAGTTTTAATATGGAAAATTAAAAAATGCCAGAAAAAATTCCATTTTTTGAATTCTTTGTTTTCATTGTAGGGATTTTTAGAATGTTAATATTTCTTAAAGACATTTATTTTTTTCTGTTTGATTTCTAAAATAAACTCTGCTGCTGTTACTTAGTTTATAATTTAATACAAACGAAATACAGAAATGCAAAAACAAATCTAAACAAAAAAGTACAAATAAACAAAGGAAAATAAAAATAAACAAATGGACTTGAATGATGTTTTTTTCTGTCCATCTTTTATGCGGTGTTTAAATTTTTATTAAACATAGAATTCTATTCGATTTTTTGCAGGTTTTTTTTTCTTAAAGACGTTGTTTCATTGGATATGTTTTTAAACATTCTTTTGTGCAAGTTTTTTTTCCCCCTATTAATTTTTCTCAAAGATTTTTCGCTTCTTGTTTAAGCCTTTAATTTCGCTTTCAGAAAAAACCCATTTAACTTTTCAAAACAAATTAATGTCTTTCAGATTTTCTGAAGCTTTATTTCTTGGGCACGCATAAAATAAAAGCTTTGGAATAATAATAAAAATTTTGCATTTACTTTTAAAAGTTGCCGATCATTTTTTAACTTATAATAATATTAATTACTTTCCATGGAACCAACACCCCTTAGGGATGGCATCTACAAGACCCCTTTCCCCTTAGGGATGGCATCTACAAGATTTGCCTGCATCTATCTTCTTGAGTCACTAGGGTTGTTTCTCAGCCTACAGATTTATTTATGTCAATATTATGAGTCTAAATGTTATTTTATTAACTGACATTTCTCAGTACTGAAACTTAAAACCTCATGGCATATTTTCTACAATTCGATGGATAAAAATTATTATTTTTTAATTCTAATTCAAAAGAAGTATTAGAAAATATATACTACTGTGCACATACAGTAAGACCAATTATTTTTTTCAAAAACTCTTTATTTATACTTCAAAATTTATTTCAATGCCTTCAAAGTAATCTCCTCCAGACACAATTCACTTATGCTAACTTTTTTTCCAATCCTCAATGCATGTTAAAAAGCCATCGATTCACGTTGAATCTCTGAAATTGACTCAAAACGATGTCCAGAGTGGTCTTTTGAGTTTAGGGAATAGTCAGAAGTCGCACGGTGTGAATACGGTGGTTGTGGAACGATATGGGTTTCATGTTTGGCGAAAATGTCACGAAGCATCAATACAGTGGGAGCTGGTGCATTCAGTGTTTTCGGTACCAATCAAGATTTGACGCGTTTGAGGCCCAAAATGGAATGGACCGATCCTTTTTGAAATTCCAACATCAGCAGCAAGGTCTCTAATTGTAAATCGACGATTTGCAAGCACCAAATCTTCAATTTTTTGGACGTGAGCTTCGTCGGTTGAGGCGGATGGTCAACCAGAGGTCTCTTCGTCTTCAACGCGTTCTCTGTCTTCTTTTAACTGTTTATAACACTTCTAAAGATTTCTTTCCGATTTAGGCATGCTCACCGAATACCTTCTGCAACATTCTATACGTTCCCGAAAACAAAGTTTAATGCAAGTCCTTTGCTCAATTAATTCAGACATTTCAAAATTCCCGGAATCAGTTTTAGCGTCTCACAAATCCAAGCTAACTCAAACACTAATGAATATTTTGACTTCAAATTTCACACAGATGTCAAGGATAGTGCCAACAACCAAAAAAAGAAAAAAATTGAAATTCCATAAGCCTCGGGAATTTTAAATTGAAAATTGGTCTTAGTTTTTGGACAGAGTAGTATATACGAGAAATCATCCTTTATTTTTTTTTTCCATAAAAACACTAACTTTTTCTTAAATAATATAATGATTCAATTTAGGATTTATTCCTCTAAAAAATCATTTAATTTAAAAAATAAATAATTTTATAATAAACTGCCATGAAAAGCAATTATTAAAATTTTTTTTGAATTATTTAAAAAATAAATTACAAAAATAATGAAGAAACAATTGACAAATTTATAAATAGTTTTTTAAAAGACGGTTTCTTATTTAAAAGTTGGCATTAACTTTTACATGGCCATTTAACTTTTTGTATTCTCAATTATTTTCTTAAAATTTATCATGCTCAAGCCTGACGCAGCGAAAAAGGAGGTGTTTAGCATTTTTGTTTCTCCTACATTGCAGTTGTAAATATATCAGTAGAGCATAAGTTAAATTTGTTTTAATAAAGAAAACTTTTTAGAATAATATACTATCTAAGAGAAATTAGTTATTTCATGTCATCAAAAATTATTAATGTTTATCTAAAATTTCAGTATAAATAATGAGTAAAAAAATAATTAAGTAGAAATACGAAAGAAATTATTATTCGATATGAATAATAATCAAATATTAAACAAATGAATATGAAAAGTAATAAACAATAATTAAGCAAAAGTATTAAAATGTAATAAAAACTGCAAAGTATTGTATTTCGCTAAAACACTAATTTTTTTAGAATTAACACCAAGGCAGCTGACAAGACATTTTCCATTTATTTCATAAGAAAACTTTCTGATTAAATTAGTAAAATATAAGCAACCTAATATTAGAAGAGTCATCAAATCTCTTCGCATAAGATGCCTTGGATATATTTTTAGATGTGATAATATGAGCCCTGTTAAAAAAAAGTGACTTTTGCATATTTAGATGGTACGAGACAAAGATGCAAACCTCTCACAAGATGGATAGACTGCTTAGAGGAAGATCTCAAGTCATTGAAAATCAATCGTTTGTGGACTGTGGCGTCTGATAGGATTGTTGAGACGGCCCTGGCCTGTAACAGGCTGTAGTGTAAGTGAAGAAGAAGAAGAAAACTTCCAAAATTATGGCGCTCACTGTACAATGCTAGATAATGTATAAATAAGTAAAAGTTCGATTTCACACTAGTGACTTATTTTTCTTTCGCTGCTTACAGAAGCGAGAAGAAAAGTTACTCGAAACATCATTATCCACTTTTATCTGTTAGTGACTGTTCGTAGTATATTTTCAATGCACGAGATTTCTTTTATAAAAACTGTTATTTTAGCCCCTAATCAATCAAACTCGAGTAATTGTCGACTTGTATTTTGCATGAACTAGTGCCTATAAAGGAAAAAAAACCTATTCAAATTACATTTTAAATTCATCATATTAAAAACAGCAGTAAATTACTAGTAGTATACATAATTCTTTGATGTATCTTTTGAATTATATTTACTTTATATTTTCCTTGCTAAATACCCATTTTTGTAAAATACGACGCATTGACGCAACAACTCCGTGGTGGGCCAAGGCCATCTGCCTATTGACAGATTTCGAGACAGGTTTTTTTTTTCTTTTTATAGGGTAGGGTTGTCAGCCCCAAAATCATATTAGACCGGGACCTACAGTTTAAAATGGGTTCCAAACCACTACAAACATACATGACACGCCGGAACTCGAACCCGAAATCTGTGGTACCGAGCGCCAGAGAGCTAGTCAGGCCCCAAAATATATAAAATAATCTTGTAAAATACGCATTTTTATTATAAATGATTGAGTGGCACCATGTTTCATTCCTGTCTATCCCATTAGCTAACGATTGGTAATAACGGGATAACATTATCCTCCAGGGGGGGATGGACTTTTCAAGGCAATATCATATTGCAGAAATCCAGAAAAGCTCCAACTTAGCATCCTGATTACCATTGTGAAAAGCTTATTTATATTGCCACACAGATTTAAACCTGCATGCTAATTGATCAAGTTATCACAGTATCACGAGTTGGCCAAATGTACATTTAATATCATATAAAAGGTACATCATTAACATAAAAAGCGAACCAAACCTATTCGCCGACATATTCACTGCATGTTTTGTAGAATGAATCTTTAGAAGACAACCTATAACAAATCTTCATGATAAACTTTATTTTCAAAACATAACTTTAATTTTCGTCGATAACTTTTATAACAAAGATAGCAAAAATGAAATAAAAATTAAAGATTTTTTTTTCATACCATCCGCCCGATACTGCAACAGGTCTCAGTATCGTTACATTATTAAAGAAAATCTCCACAAAATAAAGATAGCTCCCGTGATAATCTAATACCCATCTTTAGTTTCTTTCTCCGCAGAATAATGAGCACGTCTCACCGCCTCAGTTCTTTATTGCGCCACAGCTTCAACCCCCCGCGGTGACAAATGATTGACCGCTTAACTGTAATGTCAGACTTTAATTATTCTGTTTACTCCTTTCTTTCCTCTTTATGTTCGGCAGGAGGTCAGTGGGCTTCTGTCAGACAGCGAGAGTTAATAAAAAGCACAATGTCACGTTAGGGGACCTTTTTTTATTTATTGCGTCATGCTCCTTTTAGTCTTTTAGTCAATGTTGTGTTTCTAATAAAGGTGAAATTTTAGGACGTTATATTTCATAGTTGTGAACTTCAAATGAAAAGAGAGAGAGAGATAAAAGAATTGGGGAAAGGATGAAGAAATAATTATTAGTAAAATGTCCTCTGAAAATTTGGTATTTTAAATATAGTTATGATATCAAATTTCAGTTTTTAATTAATGGGTGACTACGGTATATCATAAACATTATCAACTATCATAATTTCTAGTGCATATTATCAAGTATATTAGTTATCGTAATTTCTTTTGTATATCATCAAGAATATTAGCTATTGTAATTTCTTCTCCAGTTCATCGAGTATATTAGCGATCTTAATTTCTTCTGAACTTTATCAACTATATTAGCTATCTTAATTTTTTCTGGGCATCCTAAATTACTTCAAATATCAATTTCTTCTGCTTATCATCAAGCATATTAACTATCGTATTTTTTTTCTGCATTTCATCAAGTATATTAGCCATCGTAATTTCTATTGCATATCATCAAGTATATTAGCCATCGTAATTTCTATTGCATATCATCAAGTATATTAGCCATCGTAATTTCTATTGCATATCATCAAGTATATTAGCCATTGTAATTTCTACTGCATATCATCAAGTATATTAACTTTCGTAATATTTTCTGCATATCATCAAGTATATTAGTTATGTAATTTCTTTTGCTTATCATAGAATATTAGCTATTGTAATTTCTTCTCCACTTCATCAAATATTTTTTTTCTTTCTAATGCAGCTGGCAAACACTTAGACAGCTTGGTCTTGGATGCTTTAAGGCAAGCGCTGCAAGACGTTACTCACTTTGCATTACCCAGAGGGCGCGTGTAACTTGAAGATAAGCCACGGACGCGGAGTAACAATGCCCCCGCAACGCTCTACGATCATAATGGACCGGGACCTACGGTTTAAAGTGGATTCCGAACCACTACAAACATCCATGGCACCGCCGAGACTCGAACCCGAAACCTGTGGTACCGAGCGCCAGAGCGCTTGTCACTCGGCCATTCAGGCCCACTTCATCAAATATAATAGGGATCTTAATTTCTTCTGATCATCATCAACTATATTAGCTATCATAATTTTTTCTGGGCATCCTTAGCTACTTCAAATATCAATTTCTTTTGCTTATCATCAAGCATATTAAATAACTTAGTTTTATCAATCTATCATCAACTGTTCTTCTGTATATCAAAAACTATCTAAATTTTTTATATCATCAATTGTCTAAATTTCTTGTATCGCTAACTATTTAATTTTTTTTCTTTTTGTACATCATCAAGTATCTAAATTTCTTCCATATATCGTAATCTGCATTAATTGTTCAGGTACAAAACAATTCTTAAAAATTGACACCTTAATATCAGTTTATTTGTGGATATTAGACAATATTGTGAGAAAGAAATAATCGATTCATTTTTCAATTCCTTCTATTAGCTCACACTCTCCCTATATATATCTTGTTCAAATTTTCAATCGTTCATAACATACTTTTTATTCATCCACTCAAGTTCAAATACATTTTTTTGAACTTGTAGTGGATGACACTTGATGTTAATACAGTTTTTTCAATTTTTAATTCATTCATTTAATTTAATTAATTAATTTTAGTTTTCTTTTTAGATTTGGGTTGGATATATCTACGAATAGAGGGCGCCAGATAAACTTAAAAAATGAATGAAAATTATTTATAAAGGACTTTCTGCAATAGAGTGAAAAAAAAGTAGGAATTGACTTTAAAAGTTTTTTTATATATTACTTATTTTAAATAAAGTGATGAAGTTACGCGAGATGGGGAGGATGGTACAGTGAGGTATGAGATTAATTCGTTCCATGACAGAGCTTGCAAGTCAAAATGCTCTGGCATTTCATGTTAGTTTTTCTCATTCGAATTCAAGCACTCAAAAATTCATATCATTTTCTTATAATAATGAACTAATTTATATAGAAACAAATATATTAACAAAGAAAAACAATAAACATTAACAAAAAAAAAATCAAAAATCCTAAATTGAAAATTTACGATAATTTTATTATGTTAAATTCACTTAATTACGATACACCTCTATAATTAAGTGCTTACACTACCGAGTACAATACAGCTGCACAAGTATAAGAACTAAAAACATTCTTAAAAATACAAAATACTTCTCATACAAACAATATCTCTTTAGAAATTCGCCTAATGGAATAAATTCATTAACGGAGCTGGATAAATTACTAAGAAAATCTTACGTAAACCTTAAGGCAAATGTGCTTTTAGACGGTAGAAAATCCATTCAAAAACTATTAATTTATACATTAAATTTCTCGTTCTAAGAAGCTAAACTTTTCGTAGAATCATGCTTTGTTCGTCCTACACATTTCTATTTAAAGCCAAGCGTATATAAATAAAATCAACCATTCACAGTATGGTTTCTATTACTTTTATACAACCATTGTTTGCTCTATGAAAGTAGACAAAAGCTTTATACCAAAAGCATTTTCTATTTTTTCACCAAGAACTTGTTATTCATAAAATTCTGTAAAAAAATTATTGTTTAGTCGAAAGTTTCGTTCACATTCATGCTAGGTTTTCGTCAGTAAAATAACTAATGTTCAATAGATATATTTTTCATTTTTTTAACCACACAAATTTTATATTTATAGCATATTTTCACAATATGGCTTTGTTTATTCCGTTATTTTAAGCTATAGTAGATTGTGGGATATGCATTTATGAATTGCATACAAATAAACAAAAATTTCAAAACAATGTTTCAGAAATCAAAAAATTGGTTTATTTTTATAACTAGGTATTATTTTTCATGAAATTTATATTTTCCGTCTTAAAATAAATTGTGTGTAATAGTTTCTGTTGCAAAGTTCGTTTCTAATTATTAATATATTTTTTTACAAAATTAGGTCAAATGTGCTTAATGTTCTTTAATAATTTATCAAAAAATTTCTATAGAGGAATTAGAATTTCTTTGATAAAATTTTGCAGCCGCAGAATATGTGACAAGCTGTGTTCAACTATTATGAAACCCGTATTAAAAATGTATTATGAAAGCTCATTATACATTGTTATGAACGACTCAGAAAACGAAGTAATAAATAACAAAAATTGTTTGGCAAAATATTTTTGACAATTAATCCCTTCAAGATATTTTATCCACCTTCCTCAATTTTATTGTTACATAATTATTCTAGAACAAGTAAAAATGACGCTTATGTGACATTTTAGATAGTATATTTACGTGTTGCAATGTTTAGTTTATTGCAAAATATATATATTACTACAATGGGATACATTTTTATTTTTGACTATCATAACATTATATATTTATTATCAGGATATAATAATATAGGATATGAAATTTAATTTAAATAAAAATTATTTGTAAAAATATTTTAATTTTCCTCATATAAGAAGATTAACTTTTATAAGCATTAATTAAAGTTTTCTAAACCCTGTCAATGAGTTTCCATTGACCTTGATCAAAAATTATCCCCTAACAATATTATATCGATCCCTACGGGTCGATATTAATAACTTTAACGACAATTTCTTTAGAAAAGAGTTAATTTTCAAAAATTCAGTTCTTAAGAAACTTAAATATTATACACTATGTATTTGAATAAACATAAAAATATCAATAACAATTTCATCCTTTTAAAATCCAGAGATATATTTACCTTTTAAACTATTTAATCGAACCCATGATAAAAATAAATAAAAAGAATGGATAGGTAATGAATTCTTAAACTGCTAATTTAAAACCCGCTAGAGCAAAATAATAAATAATAAATAATGTCTGTTCAATTATGAAAGTGCTAAGAAGGGGATTATAATTCCAAGGAAAAATTTAACATTTTGTCATAATCCTCAACGGTTTACTTTGCATAATCTAAATATTTGTTCAGTTAAGTTCTGTAAATTCTCGCTGGTAAGATTTTTAATGCATCTTAAGCGAGAGTTCATTTTGCAAAAATATTCACGTTGATTGGGGATTTTATATAATTTAAATAGCTTAAAAAATAGGTTGCTACTTTTTTTTCCTACCTGAAATTAAATCCGTATGCTTCCTAGAATAATTATTTTTGTACCTAAAAATGTAAATTAATAAGGAACAATTTTTTAATGTACTAATAGCAAAAAATATATTATTTATTCAAATATTTATTTTTTTAAGTTATTCTTTGTATATAAAGAATTATTATGTATATAAATATACATGGACAGTTATTTATTAGTTTTTGTTAATTATTCTATTACTTTATTACTCATAAAATATATGGCATTGTTTTGAGGTGTGTGGGCCAGCGATGTCCTTTTACAACTTTCAACGTTTCTGAATGTTTTTTTTTTTATTTCTTTCGCAAGCTTTTCTTATTGATTTAGTTTAAATTACTTTCCCGTGCCTTTTTTATTATATTTCTTTCACGTGTTTATTTTTATAAAATTGTTTGGAATTTTTATTATTTATTTTTTTAATTTCTTTCGTGTGATTTTATAATTCTATAGGTTTTTTTAGTTTTTTATATTTTTTTGTGTGCTTTTTTATAAAATCACTTGGAATTCTATATATTTTTATTTTCTTTTTAATCTGCTTTCCTTTTCAGTTTTGAGCGATAACAGATTAACGTAATTTATTGCCTCATAGTTTTATTTATATTGTATATTTATTGATACATTTTTTTGTTATTTAAGATTGCTGTTATTCCTTTTTGTTCTTACTTTAAATTCTAAATTCCATGGGTAACCTTTATATCGGCTCGGTTTATTAAATTATTTTTTTAAGGTATTTTTTTATTTATTTCATTTTTTATATCTTTTTTAGCTAAGGCAATAACTCGTTATAAAAATTTAAACAATTTCTTTCCTTTGTTGGTATGTTATCAGTAGAACAAAAATAATTGTACAATACTTATAACAATATTAATTACTTATAAGAAATTATTTAATTATTTTAACTTGTTATTTAATTATCTACATTCAAAAAAGTCAAATGATCCCTTGTTACAAATTTATTCATATTTTCTGTCCTACTGGCAGATGTAAAAGAAAAGTAAATTATTAAACGTGTATGAAGGTTTTTTTTATCATTTTAAACTGTTACACAATGCAAAATGAATTTACATATTACTTTCAACGTTGGTAAAATTTTTTATTTTCTTTCTTCATTTCGTGGTTTTCTTAACTACATTCAAGAAGAGTTTTTTTAGACTATGGATAATTAATTGATTTTAATTTGAACATTCTATTTTTGTATACATTTTTGAATCTTGAGTTTAAAATATATTTACAAGCAATGTTTTTGGGGTATAGAAGAATATATATTTATAAATATATGGATATAATTCTGAAATTCCGTATATAATTTCGTTACGTTTATTTACAAACAATTCAGCATAAAAATATTTCGAAACATCGAAAATTACATTTTCGAAACATTTATTCATAAACAATTTCGAAACTTGCATAATAATATTTTTTACGTGTATTGTATATGTTTATTCGTAAACTATTCAAACAACATACGGATTGAAGAAAGTTGGTATGCTTTATACTATTACTAATATTATTATTGATAGAATATGAAAAATGCTGCATTGTATAAATTCCATTATGATTCCTCTCATTCTATAAAAGCATTGCATCTAGTATTAATTCCTCTCTAAATGCAATAGTTTAATAGCGCAGGAAATTCTACAGTTGATGTTAAATATTTGTTTAATAATATTATAATAATAATTTTCGAACTGTTGGTCAAATATCAAGTCTATATGTATTCGATATTTGATTAGATATTTCCATGCATAGTATACATGGAATGTTGACGAAAATATCTAGAATATAAAGTGTTAGAGCTTTAATTCAGGCAAACTATCTTCACTAATTAAGTATAGCATATTTTAATTCAGTACAGTAAGGTAACATTTAATATAAACCATGTTAATTAATTTTATAGTAGAAAAGTCTATTTTTAGAATTACAATTTTCATAATAAATTATTCTAACTCAAATTCAATGTTTTAAACGTTAATTGCATCTTAAATTTTTTTATATGATGTTTTTAAATAATATTTAAGTTTAATTTCTTTTTGTACATATTTAAGAAAGAGATTTCGTTTAAATAGGAAATTGAACAGAAATATTTATGTGAACAAATCTCTACAAAGTATTCATAGAGCAAAGAATATTTAGCTTATCTAAAGGTACGAATATTATAAGAGGAATGCATGCATATTCAAATTCTTACAATTCTGAAATCTTAATTTGGAAACAACAATGGTTCTAGAATAATTCATTACAGATTTAGAGTCTTTAATGCTTGTAATGCCTTATTTTAGTCTTTAATACCTTATACTTCTTGATCTGTTGCTAATGCATGCGATCTAGTGGGAAAAAAAGCATGAGTTTGATTCTCAATGGTAAAATACTCTTAAATCACTACTTTAGAAAACTAGTTCCTGACTCGTGGCTCCATGAGCATTAGGGTGGAGGTTCAATCCGCTGGTGGCTTTGTTGTAGACACTGTTTCAAAAAACGAATCTTGACTCTTTATTTGAACTACCTAGGGGGCGTTTTCAGTTTTTTCTCCCATACGAAACACAAATGCGTTCCCCCTAAAAGTCCTGCCCTCCTTCTTCAACGTCATGGAGCCATGTCAGATTTCTACCTACAGATGCTCCATCACAACAGAAACTGCCTCCCCCTTTCCCTCCTTCCATGAGATCACACGAGTTCTTGGACTTGATCTAAATGTTGCTGCCTACCAAGTGGAATAAAAAAAAGTAGATTCAATGGCAAATGCGTCTGTCTATTTGAATTTGATTTTATTCACACAAATTCAAATCGTTAAAAGTGGTCCCTAATGACCTATTTGCCCATTTTCCTTTTGTACATGAATGTAGCAGCCCCCTTCTCATTCATGATGCTTCCTGAATAATACTGAATCTGCTATAAAAAACTGTCATATCGTTTATGAAATATACGAATGACATATATGAAATATACAAAATATGAGTGAAATATACATGAATTACCAAAAAATAATATGGCCGATAATAGAGAAAAACTCTTTAACACAAAATTTCTTAACATTTAACGTGTAACAAACATGTAATGAACTGTTTTTAATAGTATGTGCTTGGACATTACTTATTTAAAAATAATGCAATTTCTTCCTTAAATGAAACAATTCTTAAATTTTATTATATTAATGAATAGTTAATTTCTATTTGTTTATTTCTATTGCTGCATTAAAATAAAATAAGAAATTTTAATGAATTTTCAGATTTTTATAATTATTATGAATAATTTTTGAAACAACAATAAAAAATGATTAAAATACCTCATTAAATATATTAAAATAATCTTAATATTCACTCATGCCTACATTTTAAAAGGAAACAAAAAAAATAACTAATATGTTTTTAAATTAAAAAAAAAAAAGTTAGTTGCGGTATTTCGACTTTTCTGATCTTTTTTTAATCATCTCCTAATCATAATAAATGTTTACAGTTAATAAGACAAATTTTTAACCGCAACCGAGAAAAAAAATATATATGCTTCGTTAGTTCCTTATTAATTTTAAATTAATCTATGACATTTCCTTGCTTGATAAATGAAATGTATCTTATTTTTATTAGTAGTTTTGTAGAAAAAAAAGTTAAATTCAAAATGGGTAAGTAATAAAATTGAATCGCGATTTCAATTAAAAGCTAACATAAAAAAAATGTAAAAAGCTCTCGATTCAATTACATTCCTACGTTACTAATTTATTCTAGCTCTAGACTTTGTTATTATTTTTTTCATTCCAGAATTACATTAATCTAATGGAATATTTGCGAATGAATTATTTTAATATTTTTTAATGTAGTATGTATATTTTTGCTATGTAAAAATAATTTTTCGAGAGAATATCTTTTCAAAGAATTTCATAAAAAAATGACAAAAAATTACCTCATAAGTAGAATCATTGGGGTCTTCACATGACAATTCACTTTCTTCTCCGTCAACTAATAAAGAAACAGTTCTTTCTTGACTTCCATCTGTAAAAGAATATTCAAATTTAGAAGTGTCGAAAAAATGCTAATGTAATTTAGTTTTATAAAACGTGCTATAAACAAAAAAATTTATTATATAGCAGTTTTGATAGTATTTCAGCTTACTGTTGAGAAAAAGAGAATGCTTTTTATAAATGAATTTATTATAATTCAAATTAGATGATAGAGATATGTTCTTACTTAGTTAAAATAAAAAATACTATAAATGATAAAATAAAATGAGATAAAATATTTCTTTAGATTCAACTAAATTTACATTACTTGAAAATCGTATGAAAGTATATTAAATAAATTATAAAAATGAATAATTCTTTATTTTATAACATTAATTATATTTTTTCATAGTTTTATTACACTTTTAAAAACGAAGTGAATAATATAAAAAATATATACCATAATAAATATACTATAAATAAATCCATAAATATAACATAATAAATATACGATAATAAAAAATACATACCGATACACAGGTTATCCATGAAATTTAGAATTTAATGTAAGAACAAAATGCATAACAATCTTAAAAAAATAAAAATACAGAATTCCTCTTGAAAAATCTCATTCCCACTTTGAAATAAAATTGACTTTACTTTCACCAGACGATCTTTTTCGAACAATTTTATATTATTTAATTAATTATTTACATAATTATAAGCACGCGAAAGAAATTTAAATGAATATTATGTATAAGAAATTTAAAAAATTAAACCAATAAAAAACGTTGAAACTGGTCAAGGAAATGAAAAACTGATCGAAGATACAAAATAAGAATTAAGGAAACGAAAAAACAATACCCATAATTTTATGGATAATAATTACGTTACGAACGATTAAACGATTCTTATAAATCGATAATAATCGTTTAATAATATTTATTTATTTATTTAATAATATTTATTTATTTATTTAATAATATTTATTTATTTATTTAATAATATTTATTTATTTATTTAATAATATTTATTTATTATACTTTCTTTATCGTGCTTATAATTATATAATTAATTAAATAAATAATGTAAAATTGTTCAAAAGCATCGTCTGGTGAAAGCAAAGACAATTTTATTTCGAAGTGAAATTGAGATTTTTCAACAAAAGAAAATCGTTTGGAATTCTTTATTTTTATTTTTAAAAAAATAAATATTACTATCAAGTAATGCATCTCTATATAATTAGTTCACAAGGTATGTATGTATATTTGCAAATTATTCTGAAAAATTAGTTTAATTTTATATTATAACGAGAGATATTAAATTAATAAAGTCGTTCTGATGTTGATAAGTTTTCTGTTGAAATTAATTGATAATTTTTTGCTATGTAGTTTGCTTTTGCTTGGTTTCAAAGCTTCTAAATAATTTTTTTTTTATTTTGAAATGAAAAATGTTGACCTTGAAATCATTCTTTCTGTCATTTTAAAAAATACACAACTAAATTGTTTTAATTATGATTTTCAACTTCACCACTAAAATTATAAAAAAGTTAAATTTTGTATTTCGAAATAGCAAAAGAACGAATATTTAAAATAATATTTTCCAAATTTATAAATTAAAAACTTTTTCTTTATTTTGCATTTTATTATATATTTACTCGTTCTTGTATTTAAAATAATTTAAAAATTGCTTTATTTATTTTTATTGACACTGTATAAAATAAAACATTAAAATATTATAATAAACATGTAAATTTTGCTCAGGCAGTTAAGTTATTTGACAGAACTTTCCGATATTAGATAGTTTAATAACGAAATTAGGAAACATCTCTCTAGGATAATTAGATAGCTTGATGACGAAATTAGGTAACTTCTCTAAAATAATTACTTAAAGTGCTTTTTAAAAATTAGTTTATAATTTCTGAACTTGAATTAAACTTTTCAAACTCTTAAGCTTTTATCTTAATGTAAGTTAATATTTGTAACATCGTGTAAAATAAACTTTTAAAGGATAAAATATTCATGTAAAAAGTTCTTTTTAAACGTCTTGGAACTGTAAATTGCAATTTTTATTACAATATTACGAAAAAGGAATAGTTTTCTTCATTAAATTTAACTTGAAATTAGAAACTTTTTTGATGATGTTATATCCAATATCTCGAAATTTATATTATAATTGAAATGATTTTTTATTCGATTTTTTTTTATTTAATATTTTTTTGGAATTTTTTGTGTATTTAATGACTCAAAAAGTAATTAAAAAATTATTTCGAATAACTGATTTAGAAATCGATTTCGATTGCTTCCAAAAATAATAGTCTATCTCTATTATTTAAAAAAAAAAATTAATAAATTGGATTAAAAATATCTAAATTGTTTTATGTTATTTAACACATATTTTTATTATGGCTCAAAAATGAAACTTTTTTTTTTTTTGCTTATTAAAATATATGTTAAATATCATTACACAATTTAGAGAAAATAATAAAATATTTTTTTAAAAAAATATCACTAAAATTATTATTTATAAAATAAATAGTTTAATAATTACTACCATTTAATAATTTCATTCTTCTTTCTAAAATTATTATTTATAAAATAAATTTTATAAAAAAATATTTTGTGAAAATAATTAAATTAATTAATAAACCTTTTCCATCTTATATAGTTTAATAATGGCACAATTGTGACAGTTTTTTTATAACTGTGATAAATTACAGAAAAATAAAATAACTAAATATTTTTGAGTGAAGTTGTTAATTTCTGCTCATTGTTAAACTTAAAAATTGAAATTAGTGCCGTTAAATTATCGATGTTAAAATCGTTTTTCAATTCATTCTGACAGAATTTGTGCAGGAAAATTAAGGTAAAATATTTTTTCACACAATTTTTTAAACTCAAATGGTCTATAGCGTTTCGAAAAAGAATTACAATTGTTTTTGTAGAGCTTATTACTGAAAACCTTAATGAAATTATTTTGAACTTTTAAATTTGAAATGAAGATAATTTAGAACAAAATTTTTAATATATTTACAAACAAAACGTTACTGATACGTTTTAAAGCCTTAAATATTTTCTCATAACTCTACATAAGTAGCCAGATTTATATGTAAAGCCTAAAAAGATCATGTGAATGTCATATAAAGCTGTATTTCTATCAGATACTATGCATGCTAATTGTAGAACATCATCCAATCAGAAGTCGGATTTCCATGTTCTCTCAGGTTTCTGATTGCCTGACGTTCAACTCAGTGTGCCGTATGATTTTATTGGTTGGTGGGAATCTAGCTTTAGGCTCCTCATAAAAAGGCATTCATTTGGACATTACGACCAGGGCCGGATTTAGATGAAAAGAGATCCTAGGCTATTCCACTTATGAGGCCTTTTCACCTCCCATTTTTAAGTTTGTAAATTACATGAGAGATAATTACTGTGATATATATCAATATGTTAAATGAAACATGTTGTGGTTGGTACTATTCTTTATAAAAAGTATGGCACGGATACTAAATAAAAAAAAGTCGAGAACATTTATTTGGACATTCATTCTCAACACCCTATATAGTACTTGTAACAATAACTAATTAAACATAACACACAGCATTTACAAAGAAACAAAATTCAAATAATAAAAATCTTTGACTACGAAAATAAAATAAGCAATAAAAATTATCATATTTTCTATCAGATTAAATTAAATATATTCAGTACATTAAAGATTAAAGCAAATTCAATTCAGATAAATTTATTTCATAATAATATAACTAGGTCTGTTCCAATCTACACTTTATTTATGCAAGAACAAACCATAGCTTAGTAGCATACGGGTCAATATTTGCCATAGCAATCAGTGAACGTATGAGCTATACTTTGGTGCAATCTAGTATATACAAACGAACAGACCCAATGAGCCGAACGCGTTGATCTTAACCAATACATTTTTATGTTTTTTTATTAGTCATATGTGTAGAATTTCTCCTTATTTTCGATTCAGTGTTTCAATGTTTACAATTTTTAGTATAGTGTAATTCTAATTTTGCTAACAATTTGAATGTAGGCCCCTCTTGATCTTGAAGTCCTAGGCTGAAGCCTAGTTCCCTATAGGAAAATCCGGCCCTGATTACGACGCTGGTGAAAGAGATGATAAATTATTACGAAATGTCTTTCTCTTGGGGGTATATACTAGGAACTGACTGAAATTTCAATATCTCAGTGCACTTTGCAGCCGTGAAATTCGTCATTCATCCTTTGCAGTAATATATTAAAAAAAAAAAATTTAAGTCAATTCCTACTTTTTTTTTACTATATTGCAGGAAGTCCTTTATAAATAATTTTCATTCATTTTTTTAAGGTTATCTGGCGCCATCTATTGGTAGATATATGCAACTTAAATCTAAAAAAAAACTAAAATTAATGAATTAAATTTAATTGCTGAATTAATATTTGAAAAAACTCTATTAACATCAAGTGTCAACATCAAGTGTTATCCACTACAAGTTCAAAAAAATGTATTTGAACTTGAGTAGATGAATAAAAAGCATTTTATTAACGATTGAAAATTTGAACAAGATATATATAGGGAGAGTGTGAGCTAATAGAAGGAATTGAATAAAGAATTTCAATTGAAAATTTAGATCACTCAACTTTTTATGAATGAATAAATATAAAAGAAAAAATCATTTACGTCGATGGATGAACACAAAAAAAAAAAAAAAAAATTTCATTAACATTGCACGCTTAAAACTAATAAAACCAGTGTGAAAATACTGAGATTCTGATTTTATGGGAAACGCATGGTATTTTAAAAATAAACATAATAAAGTGCTTGGTGAATTAATTTAATTTACGATTCTATCTTGAACGAAATTTTTAAATAATAAATAAAATATTTCGAAATAAATTAATATTTGAAATTAAATTATTTTGTTCGCTAAATAATAAAAATAAAGAACTTCGATTGAAAATATGGAATACTCAACTTTATAAATCAATAAATATAAAAGACAAGATTCGACAAGATTAACATTGCTCGTTTAAAACTGATAAAACTAGCATGAAAATACTGATATTCTGATTTTATAGGAGACACATGGTATTTTAAAAAAACAATGAAATGCTTGGCGAATTAAATTAATAAATTAATATTTGGAAATAAATTATATCGTTTTCTAAATTGCAAAAATAAAGAACTTCAATATAAAATATAGTGCACTCAAATTTTTTGATACAATAAATATAAAAGATATGATTCCTTTACTTGCATGATTAAACATAAAAAAAAATGTTTTTATTAACATTGCTCGTTTAAAACTGATAAAATTAACGATAAAATACTGAGATTCTGATTTTATAAGAGGCACATATTTAAAAAAAATCATAATAAAATTCTTGGCGTGTTAAATTAATTTACGATTCTGTCTTGAACGAAATTTTTAAATAATAAATAAGTTCTCAAAGAACTTTCAGCCCTCTCTATATATCTCTTTTTTTTTTTTTTCGCAAATACGAAAGTTTTAAGAAAATTGTTCGTAGCAAACTGCATTATGAAATGCCAAAGTGTTCTTTCATAATATTCTAAAAGCTTTTTTAACATCTCTTAATTTACTGCTCCTTTTCTAAAGTCTGTTTTTCGAGGCTTATAAAGATCCTTTGTGAGGGGAAACGCAGATTCATCACTGCTTTCACAAAAGTTTTGCAAAGGACGTTGGAGATGCCTATTTTTAGATTCTGGAGCCCGAATCGATCAACAATTCCCACGTGCCGTCAGACAAACAGCAACTTTTGAGTGCGAGAGAAAATATCGATAGGCATTGGTGCCATGTCTGAGTGGATCATGTGTATTTAATTCAAAGTGAGAATTGCTTAAAATTTGGGAGGAGGAATGAAGAATAAATAAAATTAATTTTAAATGATTCCCTTACACATCTTAAATAACTGGCGATTAAATTTAGAAAAATTGGTATTGATCAAGTTATTGACATGAATTAATTCATAGACCTTTGTACTAGCTTATTAGAGCAAAAAAAAAAAAAAAAAAAAAAAAAAGAATTTTCAAATAATTCAATATGTTTTAGCAGTATCTATTTAAATTCTCAAGAAAATATATTTTTATTTCAAACTGACCAATGAAATGTCTTACAATGGAGATATATAGATTTATACGATAAGACAGATTTTATATGTGATCTATCGATAACTAATCATAACTGATCCTTGATACAAAGCATTTACACACATAATTTAAAAAATAATTTAACCTTTTAGTATGGCACGACTCCAGATATAAAACATTCCTTTTTGTAGCTGCAATATATTTCCATTTAAAATCATTTAATTGATCAGTTTGATGAAAAATATATTTGATTAAAATCTTTAGTAGGTATTGCTTAGAATTTTGTGCTATTTAAGTATTCTATTTTTCCTTTTTCTATATGTTAAGACATAGGCACATTAATTCGCTAAACTTGTTGAGCATTTATAGATAGTTTAACAATACTATGATAATTCACCATGGTAACTTAGAAAAAAGGGGAGGGAATTAAATGTTTTCCAGGTATGTTTAGAAGGAAAACTACCCCATGTATCAAATTTTAGAAAATTCCAATATGGAAGAATAATTGTCGAAATAATCGCTATCGAATCAATTCGTTTTTAGCAAAGATTATTAGACAATCCTTCTTGCAAGAATCAACCCCTCATTACTGATCTGAAATATTTAATCTTTATACAATGTTTGCAAATTGTGAGCTAAAAATATTTGAAAGAAAGTAATGAATCCGTTATAAAAAATTGTCTTTAGCATAAATAACATTTCGTCACTTCGTTTTAATACACTCACTGCCAAAAGTTCAGCGCTCATAGGAAAATGTTAATTTCCGAAAGTCAATCTGAATTGGAGGGGTTGCAATTCGCTGCGCAGTTAGATGTATGCAAATATGTATCGACCAATCATGGTTTCGTGTGGAGAAATATATAAAAAAGCAGTCGTATAAGAAGCCAGCATTGAGAAGGATCATATGAGTTGCATGTAAGTGCTGATAAAAAGAATTTAGAACTTTCCTACGGTTTATTTTCAAGACTGCGTTTTGCATGGCTTTCAGAAAACGAATTTAAGATTCTGATCGCTGGTGTGCGGTCGGACACATTGAAGCAGGACAATCAATCACAGATGTTTTTCTTTTCTTCGGCTTTCTTAATTCCATAATTTAAAAATTTTGGAAACAATTCCTAACCAGCCAAAGAGTCACCAAAAGACTGTGGCCAGTCATCCAAGGATTATGATGTAAGTGGAAGATCGATATATTGATGTTACAGCCAAGCGTAATCAAAAATAGACCTCCATACGTATGACATATATATGGCTGCACAGTCCATTGGTAAGACGATATCTGCCAACACTGCCCCTAAGGCAACTTATGAATGGCCCAGGTAACTCGAGTTAGTGTTCCTTTATCCATCCAATCCAGAGGGATGCGATTAAAGTGGTGTCGGCAACATGTCAATTGGACTGCTTCTTATTTGGGCAACGTTATATGGTATTAATCTCAATTTGCTCTTCAAACAGATGACGAACGTGTAAGGGTCTGGAGAGAAGAAGACATATGCAATCGGCCCCAGAACATCAAGCATTAGGCAGTGGAAGCATTATAGTGTGGCCAGGGATTTCTTTGGGATATAATACCAACCATCACATCTTTAGACGGGGTTCTGTGACGGCTGTCCGGTATTGGAATGAAGCCTTACACTTCACTGTGAGATTATACGCTGCAGCAGTTTACCCTGCTTGTAGTTTAATGTATGAAAATGCTCCCTCCATGTAGGTGTGATCGTCGACGACTAGATGAAAAATGGGTGGATGACGAATACTCGCCCGACCTTTATTCCATTGAAAATCGCTGAGATGCCTTCGGGCGTCTGTGTGTAAATGATTCCAAACACCCTCTGAGTCTGCGGTGGGTGATCATCTCATGGAAATCCTGGTCACACGCTGTAAATGTTGTATGCAAATGATGGATGCTCATATACTCTTTAATGTCGGTTTTGTTTGTTTGCTTTTGACTTGAAACATGATTCCAATATGACTTCAATTTATGAAAATTCAATATTGCTTTCTTCTTTGTATGTATTTTTTTATTTATTTCATGCATAAACAAATTTATATTTTTCTACTGTATTTCGTACAATCAAAGCAGTCCTTGCCGATTTTTCAACATTTTATTATATTTGCTTAACATTTTATATTCAGTTTAAGTTGTATTCCAAGAATTACATTGATACTTCCACACTAAACCAACAAAAATTCAAAATAGTTTTGGAAAACAGACTGTACGTTTGATGCGCATGACAGTTTTTGTTTGCAACTTATTACCCGAAATATTATGGGAAAATTTTTAAAAAAATAATTCAAAAATGAAGAATATAGACATAGAAGGCAAACCTAGGAAGAATTCTATACAATCTTTTGAATTATAGATCTGTTATATTAAAAATTGAAACTGTATTTGCTTCTTTCTTAATCGGAAATGAGTATCATACATAAAGAATTTGACATTTATTTTTTTTTAAATCTTTTTGATGCGTTACAGCGTTGTTCAAATAAATATTCGATTTGCCATAAAACATGTATTGTTTATAAGACCTTCTATATATTTCATCTAGTTTTCCAAAAACTCTGAAAAATAATGTAAATTATATATTTCAGAAATGGCATTTTTGTTCATTTGAAAAACATATATTCCAGGTTTTCATATCTTTTGAATATAATATAAATACAGTAAGACATAAATGTCTTCTTCAGAAAGCGATATTCTATCTCTATTTGTATGTGTTATGTTCGAAGATAAACTCTTTTTTAATTTTTAGTATGTTTTAAATACATCGTAATTTTCAGTCGTAACTTCAGGCTGTGAAAAACATATTATATATTTTTATACTATGTAGTATGTATACTTATATTCTGTCTTATACCCAGCGTGCATTATTCACGGGTGATTCAAGCCTGGGGATAACTTATAATATGCTGATAACAATCTTTTTTATTTCTTTGATTGATAAATTAAATCAGCAATGTATTTCAAGAGAGTTTTGGATGCCTTGATAATATAATTAATTTATTATAAATTCAAAAGTTAAATAACTGGAATAAATATAATTTGTACATAAGAACTTTGATAAAAGCATAAAACATTCTTTACTGGATCCATTTTATGAAAATAGAGTATACAAAAGCTTATTGCAACAGTAATTTCAATAATGTAAAAAGAAGAAATTACATAATAAATACATAATATTAATAAGAAATACATAATATTAATTAAATAATTAAATTAATTATAATAAATATAAATAAAATATTAAATATAATTAATTTAATTATTTATTAATTATATTTATTTATCACAAAAACCGTCTTATGCGTCGCATGGGTTGAGTTTAGGAAAATGCTATGGATTCAATCATTATTTTCTTTTAACTAAAAATGTCAGACGAATGAGCATTTTGGTAACATTCTTCACTATTTGAACCGAGTCGATTGAATACGAATTTGTGTGTAACTGCATTTAAGAAAACGTTTAGAAAACATTTAAGTTCTGAAATACAGTAACAAAGTAGGAGTTCTGCACTTTAGGGTTCCACTTGTTTATTCGGCAATTTTCTTTTTTCTTGTCAGTCTCGCCATGTCCCTTCCTAAACAAATAAAATGGCCGCTTCGATTAAATGTAAACATGCACAACTGCACAGTTTGGCGATAAAAATAATTGGCGAAATCGGCATCCTAAAGTGCAATATACCTAATAAAGTAAGATAATATTTTTAGTTGATCACAACGGACTGCCCTCAAAATAAAAAAAGTAACGAAAACTTTTGCTTCAAATGATGTTGCAACATTGCAGTGTAAAATAACAATTATTATTTGCAAATGAAGTTTTATTATTATTAACTATGCAAAATATTTAATTAAATTCAATAATTGCAAATATTCAATTAAAATTTCAGTATCAATTAATTAAATAAATTTAATTCAAATTCAGCTATTCAGTTCAATTAATTCATTATCAAATATTTAATAAATTCTAGTACATTAAAATACAAATTAGTTCATACTAAAAAAAAACATATTAACACATAGAACACATTACGTAAAAAAAAAAAAATATAATATATATTACACATTATAAAAATAAAATTCTTTATATAAAATTAAGTAATTTAAAGTATTTCTATAGTATCTTTTATAGAAAAGGAATATTTTAAAATAAATGTTTGAAAAACTTTCGTGAGTTTTTATATAAGAAGATGAAAAAGATATAATTTATGTGGTAATAAATTCCATGTAATTGTCAATGACAAAAAAGTGTTTTCAAAGAATCATAAAAAAAAGTTTTTATTTATAAGAACAATTTTAAAATTTTTTTTTTTCTTTTCTTCCTCACGACAGCTGATATTAAGTTGAATTTCTAGACTTTTCAATGATTAAATGAATAAATTTGAAAATTGATGATGAAAGGATTTAAAAGCCTGTTGCCATTTTTCATTCAATATTCAAATGTATTATTTTTAATTTATTGGAAAATTAGCTGAACTCAAATTACTGATGAATAATTGTATATTAAAAATTGTAAAATTTAAATAAATAAATTTATTTATTATATATATATACTTTTATATTTCTTTTTAAAACCTTTTATTCTCCAATCATTCTTAAAAGTCTTTACACTGCGATATAACAAATTTTTTTTTTATTAATTTCATCAGAAAAATAGCTTTATTTATAATATTTTATTTATTATATATATACATATACATATATATATACTTTTATAATTCAAAATCCACGTTAAATCAAAGCAAAAACTCAAATTTAACCTGTTATTTATTTATATATACTTTTATAACTCTTTTTAAATCTTTTTATTTTTAAAGCATTCTTGAAATTTTATTCTGCGATCTTACAAATGTTTACTAACTTCATCAAAAAAATAGTTTTATTAATATTCAAAATTCATGTAAATCAAAGCAAAATCCTAAATCTAACCTGTTATTTATTATATATAAATAGATAGATACTTTTATAATTCTTTTAAAAACTTTTATTTCGTAAGCATTCTTGGATTTTTTTTCATATTGCGATATAACAATTTTTACTAGTTTCATCAGAAAAATAGCTTTATTAATATTCAAGATTCATGTTAAATCAAAACAACAACCCACCTCTGACCTTCTCCTAAAACTCTTTGCGCAATCCAATGCATTCGAACACATACCATCCCCATCTAATTAGCAGAGATCTAATCCTCCAACAACATATCGCGTGCCATCACTGAATCACAGCGCACGAAAATAGACCCGTGCAGCAATGGGTCTTATTTTAGGAATATTAGAATATGCAAATATTCCTAAAGATTTTGAGCTGCGAGTGCAAATATGCAAATTAATTCTGAATATTCGAGAACACAGGAATAGATTCGAACGAAGACCTCACTGCACCCCTCTAAAGAATTCCAATTAATCGATAAAACTCGCTTGCTGTGATCTTTTGCCGAACACCATCAGCTAATCTTTAATTAATTAATTTCGTGTTTATGAGCAGAGTGATCGTAGGAAAGGTTGGAAAATGTTTGGAAAACTGAGTAAATAACTAAGACAGGGAAAAAAACTTTGGCTTAAAGTTGCTTTTTAGCTACAAAGCTGAAATAGAAAAATATGTAGTCAGTATTTTACCTAAGTTGAAATTTGCTTCGGAGTTTAGCCTTTGAGCTATGAGTTGTTTGAATAGGTGTTATTTTATTTAGTTATAGTTAATGAGCAGCTTTTCATTAAAAAAATTAAATAGGAAATGTAGATAATGGGCCCCTGATTCTCTCCAGATGCGTGTATTTCGAGGAAAAGGAGTATATCTTCTTCATTAGTGCAACAGCCTCATCGTGAGCCAAGTCCGTCTACCTACTGGCAGATTTCTAGACTTCCTTTTTACTGGGTAGGGTTGTCAACCATATGCCGCAATTCTATTAGACCGGGACCTACGGTTTAAAGAGGATTTCAGACCACTACAAACATCCAGACTCAAACCCGGAACTTGTGGCACCGTGAGTCATAGTACTGAACCAGGACATATCAATGAAGGTAATGGTACCACACTGATCTCTAGTTCAAAGTCGATGTTCTCCGTAAGTTTAAATGAGACGTAAAGAGTTCGAATAGAGTTCTAAACGAATTCTTCTGTGTGAAGTAGAAAACTTGACTTCTTTTTTGCAGTGTAGCCTTCTGGAAATGGTATCTCTTGAAGCTCTGGTTCTGGTCGTTGCATTAAACTCACGAGGGTGTGAAAATGAATATTTGTATAAGGGTCATGAGAAGCTAATGAAATTCTGTTACGCTTAACTGTAATGAACAAATGTAGATTTTCATTGGTTGCCATGATGCTTGTATAATTTTTTCCAGGCTCTTTCTCTCGGCGGATTCAGTATTTCTAAACAGTTTCCATAAGTTGAAACAATGTTGGACGAGTCATTTATGTTTCTAGCATTTTGCACTTGAGAGTTTCCGGCTTCATGTGTCCTCACAATTCGCTACCTGATTCTCTCATCCAAATATTGGTGGTCACTCATATTTTACTATTTGCTTTTGAATTTCCCCGATAAGAAACACCAAACAGGAAAGAAAAGTGGAAAATGCCTTGTGCTCTTGTAAACTCTCTTCGTCTATATGTTCCATCAATACTCCCATATTCGCTTATATGTGCTACAATACATACTTGCATCTCTCTTTGTAGGCGTTAGTTGTAAAAGTTGTTTGGCTCTTTTCTAGAAAATCGACTTAATATGCAAATTTTTCCAATTTTGGAGATCAATATAGTACAGGTGTATGTTAGACAGGATTGTGGTCTATATACAATAAACAGCATTACTACATGTTATAAATATTAACATATCGTTAGACAGTATTATTATACGTATTTTTCTCAATGAGGAAAGCAAAATTGTTATAATCAATTTATTGTGTTGAATTTCTGCGAATTTTAGATATGTTTAAATAGTATTCATTCAGAAAGGAATATGGATATCTGAATTTAGTGCTCAGTTTATATATGCTTCGATCAGCACATACAATGAGCAGTATTTTGCTCTATGAAGAAAAAATTGTTTAATTAAAATTTGGGCAGATTAATATTTATGGTAGCTGCCTAATGGCCGAGTGACTAGCGCTCCAGCACTCTGTGTCACAGGTTTTGGGTTCGAGCTCCGGCTGTGCCATAGTTTGAGCTGTTTCCGAATGTTTGCAGTGGTTCGGAATCCACCTTCAGCAATCCACCAACCAGCAATCATTTTTATTTACTTTATGAATAATATTTTGCGCAAATTTCTTAGTCAGTTTCAAATGTAATTTTACCATAAATATTAACTAACTAACACTCCGACACTACAGCCCATGATGTGTCCGAGACGTGAGATATTTTCTTTTTAAAGAGTAGTGTTGTCAGCCCTACGATCAAAGCTCTACAGTCATATAAGAGCGGGACCTACGGTTTAATGTGGATTCCGAATCATTGCAGACATCCCTGGCACAGGCGGATCTCGAAACCGAAACCTGTGCCACTGGACGCCAGTCAGTCGGCCATCAGGTCCTACCATAAATATTAGTCTGGCCAAATTTTAAGTAAACATTTTTTTTTTCAAAGAGCAAAATACTGCTCACTGTATCGTGTACTAATTGAAAAATATATAAAATGAGCACTAAATTTAGATATCCATAATCCTTTCTGGGTGAATTCAGCACTATTTCAACAAATGTAAAATTCACAGCAATTCAAACGCAATAAATTATTTTACTACTGTGTCCAAAAAGTAAGACCAGTTTTCAATTTAAATTTCCCGCGCATATGGTATTTCAGTTTTTTTTTTTTAGGTTGTTGGCACTGTTCTTGATATCTGTGTGAAATTTTACGTCAAAATATTCTTTCGTGTTTGAGTTACGCTTGGCTTTGTGAGATGCTAAAGCTGATTCCGGCGATTTTTGAAATGTCTGAATTAATTGAGCAAGAACTTGCGTTAAATTTTGTTTGTGGAAACGTATAGAATTTTGCAGAAGGCATTCGGTGAGAATTCCTATATCGGAAAGAAATATTTAGAAGTGGTTAAAACAGATCAAAGAAGGCACAGAACGCATTGAAGACGAAGAGCCCTCTGGTCGAATACCAACCTCACCCGACGAAGCTCACGTCCAAAAAATTAAAGATTTGGTACTTGCAAACTGTCGATTCACAATGAGAGACCTTGCTGAGGATTTTGGAATTTTAAAATTCCATTTTAAAAGATGTTTTGGGCCTCAAACGCGTCAAATCTTAATTGGTACCGAAAACACCGAATGCGCCAGCTCAAACTGCATTGATTCTTCGTGACCTTTTCGACAAAAATGAAACTCATATCGTTCCACAACCATCGTATTCACCTGATTTAGCATCGTGCCACTTCTGGCTATTCCCTAAACCCAAAAGACCACTCCGGGGAAACCGTTTTGATTCGATTGAAGAGACATTTCAAAAATCGCCGGAATCAGTTTTAGCATCTCACAAAGCCAAGCGTAACTCAAGCACTAATGAATATTTTGATGTAAAATTTCACACAGAACACAGGGCCAACAACCTAAAAAAAAACAAAAAATGAAATACCATATGCCTGGGAAATTTAAATTGAAAACTGGTCTTACTTTTTGGCCAGAATAGTATAACAATTTTTTCTTCATCATTGAAGAAAATACCCGTGTTTCTATTTCGTAGAGAAAGAGGAAGACAATAAATTATGTCAAACTCTATGGTCAAGCAGTTTCCATTGCATAATAAACGAAATATCCCTTCCGTATCGGATTGGTAATCTCATAATTTATCACTGCATGCGTCACAAGTTGCCATAGAAATAGCATAAAGTGTGTTAAATACCTCTGACCTTTTCTGACAATTTAAACGAGTGGTCCATCATTGCACAACAATATTAAATATTAGTCATGGACCAGAAAATTTTGAAAAAAAGATATCCAATCTTTTCGTACGATATTCATATCATACATTTTTAATTTGGTATCTATATCTTACGAAATAATATATTTATGTGATTAATTGAATAAAATATTTCTCAACACAAGTATTGCTGATGCATAGTTTGAAAAAAATACATTTTTACAGAAATGTCAAATATGTCTTTATAAAGATTGCGATTATTTTGTAAAAGATTTTTATATTTTTGTATCGCCATCTAATTAATTTTCCTCTATTACTAATGAAAATCCTCAATAATATTAATATTTATCTAGTTCTATTTATGGTCTAACAGCAATGCATTATAAAACATCTCTCGTTTAATAATTCAGTTACGTCGTAGGAGTTTGCGGGGGTTTTACGCCTACCAGAAGCAAATATCGTTAAACCTTTAAAAATCTTACCAGAAAGAAAATCCTTTCCCATCGCAGTTTCTGGTAACTCCTAGATTAAAATAATAAATTAAAATTATAGCTTTTATGTTTATTTTTTATCAATAGTGAAAACTTAATTTATGAATAAGAAAAATTGATCTATTAATGGTCTTTTAAAAATTAAACTTATTTATTTTAATAAATATTTAAAAATTTCCTTTTTTTGTTCGTTAAAGTTCTAATATGATTTCATTTTTCAGGGGTGGCCAACCCGCATGTGGCCCGCCTTGAATATTTTTCCGGCCCGTGAGATTTATCACACTTTTATAAAATATATTTTTTTATAATGGCAATATAGTGAAAACCAATGTAATAGAAGAATTGTAAACACAATGTAAGAATAATAATAAACAAAAAAATAATAACTCATTATGTTTCATTTTTTCATTCTCAAAAAATGTCTATAGTGGGTCTAAATCTAATATGGAGGCATATAATTTTATATGCTCTCCGCGGAGTTATGATGCATTTCCAAAGTGGCAAGCAAAATCATTTGGGTTGGCCACTCCTGATTGTTAATTAACTATTTATTTAAAATTATATTAATTCAGTAGAAGGAATATTCATTGTATTTCAATGGGAAGCGCTAAAGATAAAAAAAAATTATTTCTTTTAGCTTCATAATTTCGAAAAAATTCTTGCATTATTCAAAGAAGTCTCTTATATAATTTTAAAAATAGTGAATACAAAAAAATATTTAAAAAAAATATAAAATATGTAAATTAGAAAAAAAAAAAAGAATCGTAAATACATAAATCAGAAAAAAAAAGAAATCTAAAATGAATTATTGAATTATTTATTGATCCAACTGTGATGCTTATGCATAAATCCTTTTCTTCGAAATTTATCATTACAATCCAAAGTTCATTGAACCTTTCCTCCTTCAAATCAATTTACATTAGCAGAAAATGTAAATGTAATTTTATAAAATGTTTAACGTCACAAACAAAGCGAATGACGTTTATTGAAATTTATTTATAGAAAATTCTCACAATAGAACCTCCGGGCCAAAAGAGGATCACATATATTTCCTGTAAATTTAATAACTGATAACCACAATAGAAAGCATCGGAACTTAAATATTATTATCTAAAAGTATACCTGAAGCTTTCTATTTGACTCTAAAAATCATTATTGTGCATTAGATTAGGTTTACCTACATTTATAAAGCACGCAAAAGCATTTGAAAAAGGAATATGTCAAAAGTATAAAATTTTCTCGTAAATTTTTTATGTTCAGACGCATAAAAAGAAATATAAATATATGTCTACAATAGAAAGTGTGTTTTTAATACGAGTTCAGTGCACTTTTTATGGGGGCAATAAATCACAGAGACATGTTGCTTTGGAATTTATCGTCGTGCTTTATTTTTGATGACAAGATATTGTTTTTCTCTGAGATTGATGAACATTTTATAGTGCACAAAATGGCGGGAAAATTTAGATACAATGAAATATTGAAACATACATTAAAAATCAAATAACTACTTAAATTTTAATAAATTTTTAATCAATAAAGTATTTTTCATTCAGTTTTATTTAAGTAAACTAATTTATATTAAAAATCAAAGCTGCTAAAATGTTCTATTTACAAATAAAATTAATTCATTCATTATGGTTTATAATTCAAAGTAGTTTTCCATATTTTATTTTTAATATTCATTATATATAGACTAATAAACAAATAAGGTATTTTTTATTCAATTAACAACTTGAAGAAATAAATTCATGCTAACAACTTGAAGAATTAAATTAGATTTATTTAAGTAAAATTTTCTATATTAAAAATCTAGACTGTTAAATTGTTCGAATTTCAATTAAAATTATTTTATTCATCATAGTTTGTAACCTAAAATCATTTTCCATATTGTATTTTTAATATTCATTATAAATACTTATAAAAAATACCTCATTTTGTATTATTCTATATATATATATAATAAAAAATAAAGTAATTTTATTTCCAATTAACAACTTCAAGTAAATTCATGCTAACATTTTGAAGAATTAAATTAGTTTTATTTAAGTAAACTAATTTATATTAAAAATCAAGGCTGTTAAATTGTTTCAATTACAAATAAAATTAATTTACTCCTCATGGCTTATAATTCAAAATCTTTTTTCATATTTTATTTTTAATATGCATTATAGAAGAATAAAAAAATAAGGTATTTTTTTCAATTAACAACTTGTAGAAGTAAATTTATGCTATATAATCTTAATTAAATGTAGGATATTTTACATTTTGATTAAAGCAGAACTTTTAACTAATGTTATTTAATGGATAAAAATTAAACTACTTTTTTTGTCAAATATGTTTCTTTGATATATAGGTTAATGTCAATAAAAGTTTCAAATCTATTTTCTATTAAAATTTTATTAAAAAGTATTTGTTATAGTTAAACGAATTGTAATAATCAACTTATCATTATCATTGTAAATTTTCGAATTATTTGGAATCATTGTTTAATTAGTCAAATATGAAAAATTATCCTTACGAAACCTATCTAAAGACAGGATTTTTAATAATTAAATTATCAGTCTTCCTGTCTTATTTGTGTACCTGTGAAATGGGTGCTTAAAACCCATCATAATAATCCTTAAAAGTACAAAGCAGATATGAAAACAAACAATAATAGCATTAGCCAGAATATTAGGCCACAAATCCCTTAATTGTCAACACTTGGCAGACTTTTGTGCAGCAATTCTTTCCACAACATGTTTTCAAGAACGTTTTCGTCAAAATAATAAATAAACTCACTGCAGCTTATTCTTAGATAAGCAACCAGACATCTTATCATTAAAAAAATTCTCAGCACACCTGGATATTAAAGAACTTCATTAATATGGAATCGGCTTGTAATTTTGGAAATGTTTTGTAAACAGCTAGCAGATGTGACCTGGCTTTGTCCTGCTACAAAAATAAAATATTTTCAATCTTGACATAGTTTATTTCGAATTATATGCGTCATAACCGTAATAATGACCATAAGTCATCATATATGACCGAATGACTAACGCTCTGGAGCTGGGGGCCAAAGTTTCTTATTCGAGTCCCGGCGGTGCCATGGATATTTGTAATGATTCTAAATCCACTTTAAACCATAGGTTCTGATCAAATATGACTGTAGAGCGTTGGACCGACAACCCTACCGCGTAAAAATATACCACCTCATATTTCGTAATCTGCCAGTTGATAGACGGCCTTGGCTCGCCATGGGGTTGTTGCGCCAATGAAGAAAAATAATATATATATATATATCTGTGAAGTGTAAACTGGTATTTGGTAAAATGTAATGATCAAATTATTTTAAATAACTATTCATAAATAAGAAATTTGAAACAAGCAAAAAAAAATATATTTAAAAAAGAACGCAATTACATAAATTTCTAAAATTAAAAAAAAAATTCTAAAGACAAAAAACTATAGACGAAGCAATCATGCCATCAATAGCGCAAGGCTTAAATTAAGATATTTGTGAAATTAAAATAATTAAGATGATGATGCAGTGATGCCATTGTTTACAGTTAATTATTTTTAAAAAAATTGTTACTATAGCTTGGGAAATAAATTAATTTTTAAACATAGTATGTTTCTTTTCATAATTGTCTTAAGTTCCCGACGTAAATTTCCTGGTATGAGTTTACTTGGTTTTCTTTCCTGAAAAACTAAAATGCTGAGTAATTACATCTATCAGGCATTATTCTCTTCCTATCAATTAGAATCAACATCGTAGCAAGTTATATACGAATTTAAAGTATAATAAAAAATACAAATACATAAGTATTTACTGGCACTTAGTATATACCAACACAAAAGAATAACTTTGACTGATACCATTCATCACTTGCAGGGCATATTTTAGCAGATTCAGCCACAATTCATCCCAAAGATATTCTTCTTCATTGGTGGAACAGCCCAATAGTGGGCCTAGACCGTCTGCCTAAAAGCAGATGTCGAGACAGGAATTGTTGTTTTTTTATAGGTAGGATTGTCAGCCCTACTCTTTACAACATATTAGACCAGGATCTACGATTTAAAGTGGATTCCTAACACCTACAAACATCAATGGGATTCGAACACGAAACCTGTCGCACCGAACGCCAGAACGTTAATCACTCGGTCATCATCACAAAAATTTATTACTTTACAATTCCTCTTATATCATTACACTTTTGAGCTAGTAGCCGTGTGTGATATTTCGCATATATAATCTTCTTCTTTGAACTCAACATTTTAACATACAGATTCATCTACTACTACTACACCACACCACATCACTGTGTACAGAGCTGAGTTGCCCTTATACAGTTTAGGAATGGTGTGGGTGAGAAGTCTGACTGGGATCCGTGACTCTCTTACAGTCATATGTGACCGGGACCTACGGCTTAAAGTGGATTCCAAACCACTATAAACACTAACCACTATTCGGGACTCGAACCCGAAACCTGTGGCACAGAACGCCAGAGCAGTAGACATACGGCTATTCAGGTCCCTACAGATTTATCTAGTTCATCTACAATTCGACACATTTTTCAGTTTTTAAGCTAAGGGATTCGGAGAATTAACACATAAACCACCAATAAATGCTTCCAAGGTTACATAAAAATAAGAACAAATAATATTTTTAAATCAATTTTCTGTTACTTTTAAAACTAATTCTTCAAAACTTATATGTCCCTGAAATCTAACTTTATAAACTGAAAAATCTGTCCTTTTTAAAATTATTAAGTCAGCAGTCTTCCTTTCTAATTAGCGTGTCTGAGAAGTAAGCTCTTAAGTCTTTAATAACAATCATTAAATCCTCGAAGCAGACACTAACAAATAATAATTACACCAGTGCAAAGATTACGCCCCCACTTAATCAAATCTCCTAATTAATAATCTCTCCGAGAACCCCCCACGGTTCTTTATCCCAAGAACAAACAACAGCACATTTCCAAGAAGGAAAAAAAAAATTTTCGAAAAGTAAGCACAGCCGTTGCAGTTTATTCTCAAATAACTCTCTGGCATCTTATCAATAAAAACATCTGAGAACTCATCCATTTGTTCACATATTCTTCCACCACCCCCACCCCTCCCCCGCATTGAGCATTAAGAAATACGAACTTCTGATTAATCATCAGAATGGGTTCTTCCGCATTAACCTTAATGGAAAAGCTACCGTTTCATTGATCGCAAATATCCGTGTTGCGTTTGTAAGGTCGTATGAGTTGTAAATGGAATGCTCTTTATTTTGTTATTGACAGGTATGGATCAATAAAAACCTGCATTTAGTGAGCGGTTGTTACTAAAAAGTAATATTTAATTTTGATTTCGTTATGATAGTTTCTATAAATAGACAGAGATCGATTTGTATTTCGACTTTCCTTCAAAAGGAATTTTGATTTTGAAATTCCTCTTATTATTTTAATCAATACTTTTTTTAAACTAACTCATCCTAAGTTTTGGGATAAACTCTTTATTTCAAATATTATTTTTAAATTTTTAATAATAACAACTTATTCATGCTAATAAATTTGGAAATGGAAAAAACTTTTTATTTTGTTAACAAAATAAAAAAAATGGGAATTTAATATATAAACTGTTTTTGTTATTATTCTTTCTTATCCCACTTGGTAGACAGCCACCAAGTCCGTGAATCCGTATTGTCATGGAAGAAGGGAAAGGGGGGCGGTTTCTATTGTGATGAAGCACCCGTAGGTAAAAGTCTGACTTGGCTTCGTAACGCTGAAAAAGGAGGGCAGTGCCTTTTGGGAGGACGTTTTAGAGGGAACCACCCCGCATTTTCGTATAATATGGGAGAAAACTCGGAAAACTACCACCAGGCAGTCCGCCTAACGATGCAAAATGCTGAACATCACAAACGCCATCGAGTCTCCTCGTTTTTTGAAACAGTGTCTGCAACAAAGCCACCAGTGGAATGAACCTCAGCCCTAACGCTCACCAGTAGGAGCACGTTGCTACTAAGCCACGAGTCGGGCAGACTGCTTTTATAATTGTATTAAAAACAATTTTTATATTTTTATTACATAAATATAATGTAAATTTCATCTGTATAAACAGTGAGCATAAAGGAGACACACGTATATTTCTCAAAGTGATATATTTTGATCTATACAATATTTCATCAATTTGCCTGGCTAAATAGTGTTTCAAAGCTAATAACAAAATAAACTGAATTATATAAATTTTTTTCGTACGAAATTTATATTATATTCAAGACAGAAAAAATAAGCGATAATAAGTAATTGTGAAAAATTATGATCTGCAAAAAGAAAATGCGTTATTCAAGAAAATGTGTTAAACTGTTTTATTTTACGATATTTATATTTTAGAAATAAAGTGTTCCCCTTCTCCGGAAGTAGGAAAGTAACTATATTTCCTCTTACACACTGGTAAGAAAGCCCCTAAGTGGCATTCAGAAGTGATGGTCAATAGGCCTCAAGACTCTCATCAGAGAGAACGTATAACTCGACCTGCACTCCCGCTGAGAAACGTTTAGTTTGTCTACAATCTCTCCCCCCTATAGAAAATATTTTTAACGTAGCGTTAGTTGGCGTACAGACTCTCACCCGAAGAGGAAGTATATTTTGCGCACCCTGCGCGTAACCGAGTTTCGAATTTTCGGTTAGAAGTGAAGTATTTCAATGAATCTATGATTATTTGGCTTTAAATGTGTTAAATATTGTACGTCTCTAATTGTATGTGTGTGGTGTTTGTGCGTGGGTAAATAAAACCGTGAGTTCTCCAACCTGAGCTTCAAGAATCTCAACTCAACCACACATAGTTACAATCCAGTTGACCAACTGCACACTATGATGTGGCGCTACGATGTAATCTGAAGTTGCATCGCTCAGAAATGGCTGATTTGTTGCAAATTTAGTTTTTCCCTAGAATAGCTTACGGGTCTGTTACACTGCAACCTCATTATGTCATCTCTAATTGAAAGGAACATTCCAAGATCACAGTAGTATCTGTAATTCGCACACTATTGTCTACCTCCTCGAGTACATTGAAAGGACTTTTTGGGCGTAGGGCTATTAGGCTTTTAGGCTACAGACCTATCGCACTCATCTAAATAGAAACGAGCCTAAATAGCCATCACTCGTATGATTTCAAACCACAATTTTCCACTTTAGAAACCTAAAACTATTAAACAGTTCTTGTTCTATATTTTTCTTTATAAAGATAAGCATAAATATATGTCCATTTAAAAATATAATCAAGTTCGGATTCCTTTGTAAAATATCCATTTAAAAATAATGCACGTTTATTATTTAATTTTCAATGCACAAATAATTAAGTCAATGAACATTATCAGTAAAACAATATCAGAAAATTAATTCAATGGGTTTTTGACTTTATTTATCTAACTTACTTAGATTTATAAACTAATATAAGTTAAGGAACTTTTTTTTAATTTTGAAATGACTCAATATGCTAGAAAAAAGCTTCCAATAAAAAGTGTAGAAAATTCTAGAAATAAAAATTATTTATTAGAAAACATTTAATGACAGAGTGACAGCGTATCAAGAAACTTTTAAGCCACTAACAAAAACGATTTTTTTTCGCTACGTAGCTTTAGCCCTTTTTTTGCTAAAGTTTTCGGACTTTCTTTTCACTAAGTTTTGAGACATCTTCATATTTTTTTTTTAATTTCTTTCTTTTTTTCCATTACCTGGCAGCAAATTTTGGAATTATTTTTTAATGCGTACATTTCTACATTAAAAAATTCATTGAACGAATAATTCATCTAACTGTTAAGTAATTTAATACTAAGTAATGTAAGCAAATAATTGTTAAGAAACAATTAAATCCAATATAAGTTTTAAAAAAAAAGGTATTCAATTTTTAAAACCTTTAACATTTGTGTATTTAAGGCCCTTTGACAGCTTTGATGGGGAAAGAACCTTAGTCTTAATCTTAGCCTTAGTCAAAATAAAGCAGTGTGTCAAAGAATATATTTTTTCTGTTGATTCCAGAGCAGCAATTATGACCTTGAAAACTCCCAATCACTGTAAACGTGAGATTTCTAGGAACTGCATAGTAGATAAATAACACCAAGAAATTAATTGCTCTGCAGTGGATTCCAAGCCATTGTGGAATATATGGAAATGAGCAGGCTGATATGTTCTCCATGAATGGATCACAAATGATGCAATCAGACCGTCCTCTGTCTTTGTGGCATATAAAGCGATATACTCTCAAGAGCCGAAACATTATGACCACCTGTCAATAACGAGTTGGCCCACCTTTGGCGAACAGCACAGCTTCAACCCGCCTTGGCATGGATTAATACCACCACTTAATACCAGTTAAATACCGCTTCCACCTGATCACGTGTCTTCCACGTCATCCAGGCGAGTTCATTGCAAAATGTAGGGGTGGTCATAATGTTTTGGCACTTGAGTGTATATCTTTCTCTATTAAATCCAACCGTTTAACTCTGTATAGAGAGAAGTCTTCTGGGAAAAAGTGGAATTCCCTATTTAATAAGGCAACAAGACTTTCCAGTTCTTTGCCTAGATCTGTCGGCATGGCCTGCTTTGGACTTGTTACGGGCCATGGTTACGTACAGAGTCACCTGTATAGAACAGGATTGGCTGATACAGATATCTGCCCCCTTTGCGACAATGGCGGGCCTATGACTGGAGAAAACCTCAGCATATGCAATACGTTTTTAACTGTTTCCATTTTTGTGATACTGTCAATGCCTTTAATGAGTGTTTTTGTCGTTCTTTATTATATTGAGCTGCTTGTAAATTAATGGCGGCCAGAGTCAGAGCTGAGCATAGGATAAAAAAAATTAGTGTATTTTATTATTTATAAAAATAATAATAACAGTTTTAGAAATTTTTTATCATTTTAACCTTATACTTGTATTAGTTGTTAGCTGATCATATGAAAATTTTTTATTCATTCCTAGTAGAGTGATAGAAAATGTAATTGCTAATTTTAACAAAGAATTTTGATGCCATTTATGTTGAACAAAAATTATATTGCTACAATACTGCGATAGTATAATAGGCTGATGTTTGATAGATACTAGAAAGCATGACATAACATTGCCCAGTTAAAGAAAATAAAACATTTTTGGAATTGATACATTTTATTAAGAAAAATATCTGTGAAGAATTAAAGGATTGAGATTCTAAATAATCAATGTAAACTGAATAATAAATCATTATATTCTTATCCAAGGATTGTAAATAATTATTTCCTTCTTTCTGTTCTCATTTATTTTTGTAAAAATAGTATAATAGTGTCAGGTTGGAAAATAAATTGAAAAATAATATTGTAAATTTTCTACTTACAAGAATTTAACAAAAGACATGCATCCATTCATTTATAGATAGATAGAATCACTTTTACTATAGTTTCTATATGCATTATATAAGATTTTATTTTGAAATAAGGGCCAAATCGCAAAATAGGGGCCATTGGGATTTGGCAATTTTTGTGTGACGCAACTGAGCGATAAGTAGTCAAATCAGGTAACCTGGTTTTGTTGTACTGTTTACAATTTACTTCACTTACAATCGCAACCCGTTGCTTGGCGGACATCGGCGAAAAGAATTTTTGACGCCAAATCTAAACGCCCCTTGTTCTGCAATCTTACCGAAATAAGTAATTTATCGAAATTAAAAAATTCTTAACACTTGACTAAAAATAATCCATGTTTTTTTTTTAATTCAAAATATTCTACATTTGCGGGGATTAAACAATCTTTAAAAATGATTCTTTACACTTCTATATTTATTTTTATATTTAGTCAGAACAAGCAAAAATTAAAATAATTTCATAATTTTTCTTAAATGCATTAAAATCGTAATAATAAAAAAACGACGTATTTTTTTACACAATTAACAGACCAAGTGCAATATATTCTTTATGTTAATTTTATTTTTGTATCAAAAAATTATATGAACTCAAGTCTCGAAAAGATTAATTAAATTTAAAACATCCTAGATCATTAAATTAGATAAAATTTAAAATATTATAAAAACAGCCCATTTCAATTAATCATAAAATGTTTTATAAAATAAAAATTATGTGCGATTTCAATTTTACTAAGAGTTAATTCTGTACATTTTCAGTATTTATATGATTAATGTATTTCATATTTAATTATTTATTTAAAAAGATCTACAGCTGTTATATTCGCAGCTGATTTATTTAGATAGTTTATTTCACAAAATTAAGTGGTTGCCACAAAATATATTCAAATAAATGAAATATTTATAATAATTCTTTAGTTGAAATTAAATTTCTTCGAAAAGATAACGACTCCTCCCTAAATTTCCAGATGAGTTAGATTTATTTTAGTATTATCATTAAACAACACTCATTTAAAATTAACTGTAAATTATTGTGATTAACGTAACGTTTTAATTACTTTATAATATATTGTTAATTAATGTTTTAATTAATTCAAATCCCACTGCTTATAAAACTGTGAAAAATTTTTAATTTGTTCGATTGTTGTTTAAACAAATGGTTACGCAAATTTATTATGAAGTGAAATTAAAAATAAAAATTAAATAAATCAAAATTTTGTATTTGAAATGGTTTTGCGATATATTTTACTCATTTGATACGATAATAAATTGAATAAAATTATCGCTCGCTTAAAATAGATGATTTATTATGCTACTTTGGAAAAATTATTATTACCAAAATTTATATGAAAGAAATATTATTTCAAATTTAAGGTGGTTTTACTTATTTATAATAAAAAAAATTAAAAATTATTTTAAGAGTCTAAAAAATACAACCAAAGATATTTCTTCTGATATAGGTATAACATTCGAATATTTGCCAAATAAACACTAAACAAACGAAATCGTTTCCTGGACCTAAAATAAACAATGTAGTATGCAGGTTGGGCAACCAGATTGTAACTGAGTGAAGTTGGGTTGAGATACCTGAGGCACAGGTTGGAGAATTCACAGCGTTACTGACACACGCACAAACACCACACACAATACAATTAGAGACATACAATATTTAAACCATTTAAAGACATATAATTATAGATTCGTGGAAGGACTCCACTTCTATGCAGAAAACCCTATACTCAGATACGCGCAGGATGCGAATACACTTCCTTTCCGGGTCTGCAGGCCAACTAATGCGCCGGGATGCACTAAATAAATTTCATCTCGGGATGAGACTATAAACTAAACATTTCTCAGCGGGAGGGCCGGTTGCTCTGTACTTACTCTCGGGAGAGAATCTCGATGCCTACTGACCATTTCTCCTGAACGTCACCGGGGAGCTCTTGGCTCTTCAAAACATTTCAGTTCAAAGATTCATAAAGTATCAAGTTTAGATATATCTAAGGAAAACCTTTATGAACATCGCCGTGCCTCGTGTCCCACAGATGTAGGCCTCAAACAGGTTATGAAAGGACATCATTGCACAGGAGGACTTTTATGGGTAATTGGCGCGTATTTTCGTGACTTCCTGAGAGAAAAAGTGGAAAACTCTTTAAAGGGATTTTGGCTTTATAGATTCAGGACATTTTTGTACACATCATCATAATCACAGGCTTCTCGTTTCTAAAAGCAATGATTACAACGACACTGTCAACCTATTTGAATCCTGCACACTAGTTGCCTTTTTGCCATTAGTTGGAAATGAGACCCCTTGCTAATATTATTAGTTCTATCTTACTATTTTCAATGTCGCCACTGATTCTTTGTATTTTTTCTTAATATTTTATAATAGTTCATATCATATCGTATTATATAGCGCTCTAATAACTTTAACTAAAAACGTCTTCAACTGTAACATTGCTACATAAAAATGATTTTATCGTACAAATAACTCGTTTTCATAAATGTGTATATTTTTAATCGAAGAAAAAAATCGCTTTTCATTAACTTTTATACATTAGGTGGGCTTCACTAAATTGTATATAGTGGGGACGTTTTTCTGTAGAATTACTTATATGTTTTACAAAAAAAAAAAGAAGCAAAAAAAGCATTTACTTTAGTTTTTTTAAAATGCATTTACATTATTTAGGCAATTATTAATGATGTTATAAATAAAAAAAACTACTTTTTATCATATCTTCAACTGGCCTTTTGTATTAATTTTTTTTGATAAACGGAAATATTATGCCTATTGCTTTGAAACAAAATACATATAATTTTAATAATTTTTTTAAATATTATTTATTCCGCTCTATTTTTTTTTTTTTTTTTTATTTATTATTTTTTTTTTTTTTTTTTTATTTTTTTTTGTAATTTAATTTTCGTATACTATTGCATTACCATATCAAAAACATCTAAATAATTATAGGAATTTTTGCATGCAATTGTTCACACATAAAGTGTGTTTCTTTATTAGATAGCTTAAATAAAGTTTCTTTATTAGATAGTTTAAATAAAAATTCTTTATCTGATAGCTTGAACCGGATGCCTAGGCAGGACGGTAGTAAATTGTTAGACTTATTTGATAGCTTAAATAAATTTTCTTTATTAGATAGCTTAAATAAAGTTTCTTTACTAGATAGCTTAAATAAAGTTTCTTTATTAGATAGCTTAAAGTTTCTTTATGAGATAGCTTAAATAAAAATTCTTTATCAGATAGCTTAAATTTTTCTTTATTAGATAGCTTAAATAAAGTTTCTTTACTAGATATCTTAAATAAAGTTCCTTTATTAGATAGCTTAAAGTTTCTTTATTAGATAGCTTAAAGTTTCTTTATTAGAAAGCTTAAATAAAGTTTCTTTATTAGATAGTTAAATAAAGTTTCTTTATTAGATTATCTTCAAATTAATACTAAATGCAATTGGAACCTTGTTTCGTATAGATTTACCAGATACATTCCAACTAATACCTAAAAGGGATACTTTGATACTATTCACCTTTCTCTACAACTTAAATAGAAGTCATTCATTCACATTTTCTATCCTTTCTTCAATGATTAAGAAAAAAAAAGAGTACAAATACATCCCTTTCAGGTACTCTCTCCGTAACTAATTGATTGAATACTGATAGAAGTTCATTGACCAAACTCATTTCATTCACTAATCTTCTTCGATAGTAAGAAGCAGAGAAGGTTAACAAGGACCTACGCTCTTCTATCGTCCTCTTGAACTTGTTTCGTCTCGGTTTAATAAGATAGGTGAGAATCTTCTATTTTTGGAGAAGATTTTGTCTCGGATCTTTAGTTCCGCCAATAGAATGGAAGTTCTGAACGAATCGAGTTCATTCTTCAGAAGACATACGGATTTAATCTCTTAGAATAGCGAAGGTATATAAGTCTTCGAGAGAGAAAAAAAATAAACTTGTTCTGTAATATGGTATTTCAGACTAGTAAATCAAAACTGTTCGATTTTTGTTGTTGTTATATCAACGTAATCTTTTATTTTAAAAGAGAGAAAATAATGGGAATAAAATGTTTGAGAAACTAAGTGCATTTAATTGCTTATTGGAGTATCATCAAAACGTTCTTTTATAAAATAATGATGGTAAGAGGCTTATCCTTATTAATTTATGTTTTCTATTTATATAACTCAATACTTAAGTAAAATAAGATTCTAATTTTTTTCTACATTTAATTTAAGATTGTGGTATTATCGGGCTGATGGCCGAGTGACTAGTACTCTGGAGTTCAAAACGTAAGGTTACAGGTTCGAGCCCCGGCGGTTTCATAAATGCTTGTAGTGGTTCGGAATCCACTTTAAACCGTAGATCCCAATCTAACATGGCTGTAGAGAGTTGGGCGTAGGGCTGACAACACTACCCAATAAAAAACAGCATCTCATGTTTCGAAGTCTGCAAGTAGCTAGGAGTCTGTGAACCATCATGGGGCTGTTGCGCCAATGATGATAAGGAATACTTATCGTTTCTCCGTCTAGTGGGATTGATTAGTTTTTAAGCACAATTAATTAATCCATTCACTGTAATTGCTTAGGATATCCAATTAATAAATGAGAATATCATCTCATTCATGTGTGATTATATCTGAAATTTCAAAAATCAAAGATTTGCAAAAGCATTATCATAGTCGATTTGGCAAAATTGTGGAAGTACTAGCATTTATGTATATCAATCAATTATATTTGCAACGCATTGAAAATAAATCAATTCGTTATCAATTTCATTAAAATTATTGTATTAAAACAAAAAATCAGTTTCAGATCTTTGAATCAAACTTTATACAATTGAAACATAAAAAGTGTATCCTTCTTCTTCTAAACTGACCTTCTTCTTGATGGGTCAAGGCCTACTGACAGATTTCGAAACATGACATGTTTTCTTTTTATGGGGTAGTGTTGTCCGCCCTACGTCCAACTATCTACCGTCACATTATATCACGACCTATGGTTTAAAGTGAATTCCGCACCCCTACAAACTCCCATGGCACTCCGAGACTCTAACCCGAAATCCGTGGCACCGAGCGCCAGAAAGTTGCATCCACAATATAAAATTTATTAGTGGTGGAAGGGCTTCTAATACTCCTGGACTACAATTAATTCAAATCAAATGAATTATACAGCACTGGTCATTCTTCTTCTATCTTACAGTGGAAAGTTCTGGAAATCTTAGAATTACTCATGAAAAATCCATTAAAACTTAAGATAAAAAGGGAAATAAAAGAAAAAGAAAAAACCTTTTCGTACAAAACTTTTATTTACTAAAAATAATTACTTTCAGTTTATATTTTCATAATAGATATCATAATAATAATTCTAATTAATGTTGCATATAATCGAGCTTCATTATTTCATGCTGTTTTTGTCGTATGCCCTGAAGAGCATAAGAAAATCAAATATCTTGGAGCTCCCGGTTAATATTGGTTGTGTTGATTGTCAGCTCGGTATATAAATCCTCTTCCGGGGGATGGTCCAGACAATTCTGCAACAGTTGGGCTATCAAAGACATGATGAGGAGTAAGCTCGATATAAGGGGAGTTGCCAAATTTTTGGTATTTTTTAACTCCAACAGCAGAAATTTTCTTATTTTTGTGGGGCTTCATCCGTAATCTTGTGAGAGTAATAGCTGTTTTTCTGTCGACATTTAGCTCTGTAACAACAGATAGAAATCCAATCTCTCGAGGCAATGGCAACCCTTCTTCTCATGAGAAATCATTATTTCAATCAACAAGGAAGTACATCAAATGTAACAAATAAGTGCAAATTGAATTATTTACTAATTGAGAGGTTTATTGATTTTATGTTAATTCTGTACCTAAGCAAAGTCCATCGATTTTTAGCAGTTAAGATTACTGAACTTCCAAAAATATCATTAATAGAAAGGTTAATATGAATATTTTCGTAGTAAATAAATTGTCTCTTAGTGTAGCATCTAATAAGTGTAACATACACAGTCCTGTCACATTAATGTGACCACCTGTCAAAAGCCAGAATATACACTCTTATATATTCTGGCTTTAAGTGGAGTGGGGAATGTGGTATTAAGTGGTATTTAAGTGGTATTAAGTGGAATTCTTTATATACACTCCACTGCAATAGGCTGCCACCTGCCTTTTGTGATTGGTTATTTCACGTTGACGTCAAAAGTAGGTGGTGGTCACATTAATGTGACTGGACTGTGTATATCTATTTTAAACTCTTTGTATATTAGGCAAGAATTGTTACATCGCGATATTTGATGACAGTCACAGTCTCGAATTTTGTCATAAAAGGTGATAATTTATTTGGGGCAATTGTATTTGAAATCCATAATCTTATTGTCTGGTCTGAATCTACCTCCATCACAACAAATGAATGGAATTGCTATCTTCGCTGATTCAAGGTCTGCCTTACTGGCTCTTAATAAAGGTTTTTTAAGTGTGATCTTGAACATTATTTCTCTTTTAGAGCAAATCCACTGCTTTAACAGAATGTGTATCCTGCAATGGATTCCTGTTCATGTGGATTTGTAATTTAAGTAAACTGCAGATTCTTTGTCGAAGAATGCCAGAAGTCTGGATCAGATTGTCTTTCCTACTTCCCTTGCGGATGCAAATGCCTTGGCAAAATCTAAACTTATGATTTCTTCAGCTTAAAACTAAATACCAAACTACACAACTAAATGTCGCCAGAAAAACAGCTAGTACTCTCATAAGATCACTAAGGATAGATCACTACAAAAGTATGAAAATTTCTGCTGGTGGCGTTGAAAAAGTACCAAAAAAATGTGGCAACTGCCCTGATGTCGAGCTTACTCCACATCATATCTTTGAATGCACAGCTGTTGCAGCCGACGTGCATTATCTGGATCATTTCTCGGAAGAGGATTTATGCTCCGAGCTGGCAATCCGAGCCAATATTATTCGGGAGCACCACGATATTGGATTTCCTTGTACTTTTCAGATGATACGACAACAAAAACAAGAGCGTTTACCCAGTTTTCTGCAATATCATATTTAAATGTGAAATACCTTGAAAATCGTCCAAGGACTACTAACCCCATCATTCTAGTAGATAATGTTTATTCATTTAAATAACATTTTTCATTATAAAAGAATCTATGGGCTTAGAACATTCATTCAGGGACCAATGCGAAAAAAGAAAAGATAATTCTTTTCATGAAATATTTTTATAAAACACATTTTTTTTTTACTAAATTCCCATACTATGATAATATATAATGTTTTAATAAATTAAATAAAAGTAAACAAAAATTTATTAAAAAAAATTGCAAGAAATTCTTTTTTTAATATTTCTTACTTTAAAAAAATGGGTTCTTGTGAAGATATTAAATAGTAATATAATGACTTAAAATATACGCACTCCCAAAGTTCTTTAGAGATTTGTGTCACAGATTTCTTTTAAAGTATTTTAGTAAAATGCTTAATATAATTTATCAAACTAAACTTAATAATGTACCAAAACACATTAACAATGCAATTTCTGTGAAATAAAAATTTTAAGCCGTGCGCTGTTGAAGTTTTATTTTACGTAATAATCTCAGTTTTAAGTGAAACCATTTTAAAAAAAATTTTCTTTAGCTATTTTTTCTGCATTTAAGAAATAGAAATAAAACTTTTTCATTAAGAATACTAAAATAATTTTAAAAGCTAAAATTATGTTGTAGTATTTTTTTTGTGTGCAAATTCCTTTCATTCTCACATCAATTCAATCCTTTTACTACGTTATTTAATATTTTTGTCATTTTTAATATAAATTCGCATTACGTATCCCAAGAAAATATAGATTTCTAATAAAGCAATAAGAAAAGTTCAATATATTGAATGCTTAAAAATTTTAAGGTGCTTTAAAATATCTTTTTAATGTGTTAAAAATGTCTTTTTCAAATATCTTAAATGTCTGTTTAAAATGTCCGTTGTTTTTAATTTTAAATGTATTTTAAATGTGAGTTTTAAAATATTTTTTAAATAAATTTTCAAAAGTAATTGTAATTCTTATGGTATTAAGAATTCTTTGTACCTAATTGTTATATAAATATCTCCAAACTTTAATTTTAATAATTATGTTATTTATACATTTGTCTTTATAACAATTTGTTAAAAGTATAAAATTATAATTAAATTATATATAAATTAAAAAATTATATATAAATTATATTAATTATAATGAAAGTATTAATAATTTCCAGTGTTCGAATTTACTTAGAAAATACTTCATTCTTGTGATTAATGAAATTTTTACCAATCGATATCAAAAATAACTTCACCTAGTTTATTATTTTTGTAACTCAAAATTTATCAGGTTTATTAAATATATACAGATTTATCAATTTTGGTAATATGTTATTTATCAATTTGTGTACGATATATTTATATACACAAAAGTAATCATAAAGCATACTTTAATAAATAAAAAAATTTCGTTTAATACTCATTTTGTTAACTCTTGCAAAATTCGAACTGTTCGATTTGTTACTGTCTTCTTTAAAGAAAATAATTTATTAATTTAAATCTAAAAATAAAATACTTATTTAGCTCCTCTAAAATAAAACAGTTTTAAAAACTAAATCTTAAAATCCATTATTTAATTTAATGTTATTTTAACGATTTCTGCTAGTAATTATTACGAATTTACAAATAATATTTCTTACCCTAAAAATGTTTTTAAAATAAATTACATTTTGATTGTCATAAGGCATTCATTTTTTAAAGAAAAAAAGATTATTTTTTTATAAACATAAAGTATAAAATATAATATTAATACATCAATTTGAGTTAATAGCAATCGAAATATTTTAACTCATTTATAAAGTTCTTTTAATTACTATATATTTTGTTACATTTAATTTCTTTTGACGACAATAAAAGTGATAATGACATATGCTATATAAATTTTATAAAATATACAGTTTATTTTTATTTTTCGCGTTTATTTAAAATCAACGAAAGCGTTGATGTCGAAAAATCATAGCTTATATACGTTGAAGATGATTTCAAAATTAAATGTCAAGAATCTCATACATTCTGAAACTGAAACAGCAAAATTTCTACTTATATATTAAAAAACAATTATTTCTTTAGTTCAGACAAAATCAAACCACTATTTTAAAATAATTACTCTGAACACATTACATTGTAATTTGAATAATAATAATAATAGCAATTTCATCCTTAATAAATATTAAAATCTCCGTAATTTTTTACGTCTTATGCAAGGAAGACCATGCAAGAATATATATATATATATTGAGATTGGTGGTTTTTAAATTGTAAGCAAAAAGGCATGAAAGCTGTATTCTAAAATAAATGTATATGTATATGCTCTTTAGTTTTTTTAAAAATTAGCATTGAATTATTTAATTTGACTGCAGAAATATTTCTATTTCACTTGCAGCCACAACACATTTGTCCAAATAAAATTTGAAAAATATTTGAAGATAAACATAGCTAAATTATGGAGATCTTAAAAAAATATATTATAAAATATTATTGTATTAAATATTCACTACAACGTGTATATCCTCTACGATTAATTATTAATTTTATCTAGTAACTTTCGATAAAATTAATCACTTATTTTTAATGTATATATTTAAAAAAGGGGATAAAATTGATAAAACATTCTATTTTATAAAGAACACTTACCTAGTGATTCTTGAAAATCTGTTGCCACTGTGGTCAAACATTCAGATGTCGTGAATTGTGCCAGCAACGAAGATTTGCCCACTTCTTCTGCTCCCAACAGCAGGACACTGTACCTTGGAGTGGGTGAAGCCATCGAGGTTGTCGATTCCACAGAAGGCAATCTTTCACGAAAGTCCTGCTCAACTCCTGAACTTGAATCTTCCGATGTCACGCTGGGAGACCGAGTTCTGACAAAGTCACCCAAATTGACAATCCCTTTGGAAGTCACGCTGAAACTTCTCAGACGATAACAGCCACCTTCTTCAGCAACGAAGGGCTTGTCATCTCCATTTGGAACACCAATGCTTCCCGTTCGAGATCTGTACTGTGCCCATGGATCTTCATCCATCCATAAGGAACCTCTTCTGAATCTTCTTGGAGAAGCATTAGGATGTGTTGCCCTTCTTGGCGTGGTACTGAAGTAGTTGCTGGTGGTCGTCGTAGTAGGACTAGAATATGCACCCTGGCTGAATCTTCTTTGTTTTGGAGGTCGTCCTCTTCGAGTTCCTGTCTGCCTGGATGGGCTGGGTGTTCCAGATCGAGTTGCCCCCTCAAGAAAAGGGCTCCTTAATGGTGAGGCTGAGGAACCACGTAGTGTTCCTCGATCATAATTTCGTAAATCTGGTACGCTGAATGCAAAAGCCGTTGTGGAAGAAGATGTACTGGATGCGTTAGCACTAGTGCAAGGAGCTGGATCAGAATGTCGTTTGGGACTGTCGAGGTTCAGTGGATAGTCGTCACTTTCTTCCATGTTATCCATCTTGTAAATGATACTAGAGTCTCGCAGATAATTTTAAGAGTTTCAAGACTCTATTGGAATATTAGTTTCTATTCGATTTTTTTCAACATCGATAGTTCAAAATGTTTCTTTAAAAAAATTAAGGAATTCAACCATTTTAATATATTTTTAGTGTTGTATATTAAATTACAAATGAAATCAAAATTGGAATGGAATAAATTCCAACTCTTGAACTGATGCTCCAAATTTCAAATATGTGAAGAAAATATTGTTTAAAAGGTATGAAGCACTTTGAGTTGATTATTTATATTCAATTACAGTACTTCTGCTTCTAAAGTGATGTTATTGTTTGAAATTTGTTCTTCTAAATTTGAACTTCAAGAATCTTTGCTGGTGAAAAAAAATAAAAAGGTAATTTTTTCATCATGATTTGAGGTATATATGAATAGTATTTTAAAAAAACTTATCTAAAAGCTTTCAAATCAGCTTTTTATTTCAATTTTATTCTTAAATGCATATAAATAATTTTAATACAAATATTATCTATTGAAGATTTTTATTGTTTTAGTTAAAATTTATCATTAATAAAGCTTAATTATTCAAATTTTATAAATTTTAGAAAACTTTCTTGTTCAAAATTACTTGGGAATGCAACCCCAGGATTATTCTCAAAAATTCAAAATTATTTGTTCGAAATATTGTAAGAAATGTAGGTTTTTGCCTTTGATTACTTCTTTCCACAATTCAATTACTGAAATATTATTTGAAGTAGATATAAATCAGTGAAAATGAATATTTCTTTACTCTACAAATTTTTTGTGCTGCGGCAAAGTTTTTTTAAAGTAATTATCTTTCAAGAACCAAATTCTTACAGTGAGTTTCAGGTGTGAATTTAGCTTCAAATCTATTTTCACCAATAAATAAAAGCAGTTTTTGGTTAGGAAATAAAAATATCACTCGATTCCTATGTAGCTGATAGTTAATATTAAAAGTAATTTTAATACCATTTTATAGAAAATTTATCACAATAAGAGCTGAGCAGTATATTCAGTTTTTTGATGTTTTAAATTATACAATGTAATCATAACTTATTGATATATTGCGTCCCAGAAAAAAAATCTCACTTACCATTAAAATAATTAAGCTTTTAAGAAAAAGCTAACATTTCGCTGAATTCTTAGATTTCTGCTGTTTTCCACGATTTACCACAATGTAAGCGTAAATATATACCACAATGTATTATTTTTAATGAAATGAGAAAAATTTTCATTAAAATTATTTACATGGTTAAATAAGAAATAGTTTAATAAATAAAGGAGGCATTGTCACTGCAAACAATTAACTTCAATATTTTATCAATATGTGAATATAATATTTCATATTTTCATATATTTTAATTTCTTTGGACTCAAAATTGCAAAAAAACACAAATATTTTTAGTAAAATTGTCGTTGTTCAATATTGTCTTTTGATCTGGTAATATAAGTTTTCTTTTTTTTTGTAGATCAAATAAAAGTAATTATAATATTGCACAACAGTTGTGTCTTGTGATCTTCTCTTTGTGTTTTTTTTTTTTTGCTTTTTGTATAGATTAATGTTACTTCAAATCAAGACATCAGTTTATTTACTGAAAACTCTATTGCAGATTTCTATTAAAAGTCAACGACATAAAATCTTTAAACACATTCAACACTGATTAAAACACGACAAAAAAAAAATGTACCTTACTTTTCATTCCAAAAAATACATTCAATCCAGAACTTTCGAATCTCCGATTGTATTTACGTGATAAAAAATACAACTCTCTTCTCCTTTCGCCACAAGTTTCTCGGAATTCTCGGAAAAACTTTTCTCCTCCAAGACTTTTCTCCGCAAAAAAAAAAATGTCTTCCTCTCAAAGACAGCAAAAACAAATCTCAAAGAACTCAGGACGACAACACTCTTATCTGTAAAAAAACTTATGTCCAAATCACTTCTTTAAAGAGACGAGCCGGATAATGCAACAGCCGGATTTGTCCGTGACCATCCAGCTTCGAAGTCACAGTTCTGAATGTTGCGGAAAAGTCCGGATTTCCAGGGAAATACCCCCTGTGTGATCGATTTTTCCGGGAGGCCTTCAACGTCCCCACGTGGAATTTTTCCCTCTCTCTTGTACCCATGTGTAGTGAATCCTGGTCTGTGATTGGCTGGTCCTGGCGAATTAAACTTTGAATTGGATCTTCTTTTTTTTCCTTATTACTGTAAAGTATCTTTTTGTTCCAGACTTCTTAAGGATTCATTGATAGTTAAGTGAAGTCTTATGTATAGATGCACCTCGTCTAGATTTCATTGATCTAGTTTATCAGAGTCTGAATTGCTGAAATTCGCTTATTTAATCTGAGATTTTTTTTTATGACCTTTCTTAACTAATGTAAAATAACGAAATCGGAGTAGATTGAAGTCTTAAAGAAATGGATAATTATAAGATTCGTGTTTTATTTGATTAAATTTGCTATGCATTTTAGATTTGTGTTTTGTTTGGGTTCTTCTTATAGAAAATGGATGTATTTCTATAAATATAATTTGTGATAACATAATGACGAAATTAATTTGATTTTTACGATTTGCTATTTTTTTGTTATAAACATAAAAATACAACTCTTTAAAAGCTTTGAGTTGTACGTTTTAACTTTCTTAACTAATATAAAATAACGAAATCGGAGTACTTTGAAGTTTTAATAAGTTAGGTAATTATAAGATTCGTGTTTCATTTAATTAAACATTCTATGCATTTTATAATTGTTTGTTTGGGCTGTTTTTTGTGGTAAATGGATATTTTTCTATAAACAAATTTTGGGATAACAGAAAATTAATTTGGTTTTTACGATTTGCCATTTTTTCTTATAAGCATAACAAATAATATAAAAAAAAAAATTTCAGTCAATTCCTACTTTTTTTCACTAGATTGTAAAAAGTCCTTTATAAATCATTTTCATTCATTTTTTTGTAGATCTGGCGCCATCTATTGGTAGATATATGCTACTTAAATCTAAAAAAAAACTAAAATTAATTAATTAAATTGAATTACTGAATTAATATTTGGAAAAACTGCATTAACATCCAGTGTCATCCACTACAAGTTCAAAAAAATGTATTTGAACTTAGTGGATGAATAAAAAATATTTTATTAACGATTGAAAATTTGAACAAGATATATATGGGGAGAGTGTGAGCTAATAGAAGGAATTGAAACAACGAAATCGGAGTACTTTGAAGTTTTAACGAATTGGGTAATTATAAAATTCGTATTTCATTGGATTAAACATTCTGTGCATTTTATAATTGTGTTTTGTTTGGGCTTTTTTTGGTCGAAAATGGATATTTTTATATAAACAAATTTTGGGATAACAGAAATTAATTTGTTTTTTACGATTTGCCATTTTTTCTTATAAACATAAAAATACACCCAGTCTTCACCAGGTTTTAGTTTTACTTCTGACCACAATTTAATTTTTTCATTTATTATGATATTTAAATTAAATTAGCAACTAAGGATACTTTCGTTTGACATACTGATATAATTTTAAAAATTATTATTTTCGAAATATACATTATTCAGAATTTTACTATATTTCACATAAACTAAAATGAAGTTCATATATATATGTTTGAAGAAATTAATAAGTGAACAGGACTTCCTATCTATCCTCTCTCTCTCTCTCTCTCTTTATATATAATATATATATAGAAAAAGGAGAAAATTTTTTTTTTTTTACATCGGAAGTAATCGTTTTTCTAGTCGTTGATGAATAGCTACTTGCCCAAATTGTTAAACTATTATTTTTGAACTATTAGCTAAACTATTACTTATTAAACTATTACTTTTGAAAGAGCTTTGCTTTATTTAATCATCGGGAACTCATCTAAACACACACAGATATATATAAATGTATATATAAATTTTATATGTATATATAATTTTATATGTATATATAAATTTAAAAAATAAAGAATTTATTATATGTATTATATTAAATAATTAATTAATTTAATGGGTGTAGTATCTGCTTCGGTTTTATGTAGTAATAGAATTGAAATGTATTATTAGTCTAAAGTAGTATATTAATAAGTATGATTTTTTTTAATTCATGCCTAAAATGTTTTTCCAGTAGTAAATATTGATCGAAATAGGCTGCGAATCTTAATTCATTATTCAGAAACAAACACAGGTACACTGTTGAGCACAATTTTGAAATGAAACAATCTTAGAAAATAAGTAATGATTTCTAGAAACAGATATTAAGGATTTGATAGTCAACATATTTTAGATAGATAGATGTGTTTGTAAGTAGTATGTAAGTAGATAGGTAACTCATGTTTTATGAGAAAAAGATAGACTTTTTTTTGGACTTTCAGAGATTTCTTTTGTAAATAAATAAAGTAACGTTTCCAGGTTTTACAAATTATAATTAAGCATAAAACTAAAATAATGTATTAATATTAGTCTTTGTAAGTCCATGTTATTATCTATTATAAGAATTAGATTTATGGCAAAGATAAAATGTCATTACTTTCGAATGCCGAGTACTTTGACGTAAGTTATTCGCACTAGAAAAAATATATATATATAGCAGATTCAGCCTTACCCAGGATGCAACACGAACGGAAAATTGCTGCACTGCTGTATATTTTTCTCAAGGAAAGAGTTGTGGCATTTCATTCCCAGGAGAGAGGAATGCGTATTCTTTGACAAGTACATAATAACAACCTATCCCTCAAATTTGACGGCAGATAGTAAGCAGTATTGTGAGTAGTTATATTACATGCAATTAGTGTTTTGTATTAATGAGAACAACCTGGGACTCAAATCTGATAGCAGGTATTCATGGATAATGAGACCTCCTGAAATTAGGGATTGTCTGTGCAACCTTCACAGGTCGAAACAATTACAGATGGAATATGGACTACACCATGAGTTTTTACATCGTGATTGGTAATAAACCATGGGCTGAGAAAGTGTCTACTCTAAGGAGAAGTGAGGGAAGCCGACCCCCCCCTCCCCCCACGCCTTGACAGATTTTCTTAAAGGTAGGTGTTTTTGCAACGAGTCGAAAAAACTCCTGAAGAATAAAGGAATAAGTGCTGCAAAAAGTCGACAAAGAATGTTGTTTTTCTGTTTTTCTGTGAAGCGACAGAACAGACCGAAGTTTCCGCCTGTTTCTAAAGTGATCCCCTTGTAATTTCGTGTATCCCGCCGTGTGATATTTAAGGTCTGTCGCATACCAGGTGTTTTAAAAATCGTTGTAGAACTCTGAAAATCTTCGTCCTTGGAATGAACTGCACTTGTGAATCAATTTTCAATCAATGCTATAATTTGCATTTTTTTTTTATTTATTTATTTTTTTTTTGTAAATAATAAATTGTATTAACCCAGAGTTCTCTCTAAATAATAATGCTTGTAAATAAAAATTAAAGCCGTTATACAAACCACTTCTTAAAGCCACCACTTCTTAAAGCCGTTATAGGTCTAGTATAGGCCAAGACGTTACACTGCTCACTGATTTATTTATAACAATTTTAAATAAATACCCTCCTTTATAAATAATGCCCTCTTGTAAAGGTTCAACTCTCATTTCACTCTTTTCGAGCCCAACTGGACTTACTGATTTATAGATTTATTATTCCCATACCCGGTATAGGCTCAAGAGTTTTCTTGGGTTTCAGGTAGAAGCAAAATTTATCAGACCATTTCGGTACAAACAGTAAAAGCTAAAAAAATTTAATTAAATTATTTTACAATTTGAAAAAAATATGCATGTTGATATATATTTGATTTATGAATAATTAAAATTTTATTAAATTAATAGAGTACTAAGCAGAAGCTAAAACTAATGAAATTAGAGGACAAAATTATTCACCATAATAAATTTCTCGTGGTTGTTAGAATTAGTTGCAATTCAAATTAATTTACGAAGTAAACTTTCTTTTTACAGTCAATTTTCGAATTATATTGCTATTTGTAACTCTAGCTGTTTATTTTAACAGTATTCAAATGCAAAGCATTAATTAAAATTTTCAGAAAAATTAAAAATGAATAATAAATGTTTAAAAATACATTATATATCTATTTTATAAATTTCAGATCTAATTAAACGATTCTTTAAATCCAAAAATTCTAATCAAAAATAAATATTACATTTCAACTAAATACATTTTTTCCTATCTAAAATATCAAGAACTAATTTTACGATAGAACAATGCAATTAAAGATTTTGAAATAAATCCAATGTTCCAATTAACATAAAGCATGAAATATGAAATAGAATTCTAAAACAACAAACATTTTTCGTGTAAATAATTAATTTATCCTGTTTCCTTTAAATTTTTGATAGCTTTAATTCACGATAGTTAACTTATAGTATGTCTTGAATTGGTTTTATAAAGATGAAAACTGAGTTTTATCTAATTTGAAAATTTGTATTTATTATACTAGATCTAGATTAAGTTAATCATTACATCGTTTGAATATTTGAAACATTAAATAGATTTTAAGTATGATTAAAAAATTTCCACGTGCTACAGATATTTATTGTTTCTCAAAAATTTTTTTCGCTATTAGAAACGTAAATGTAATTATTATTTTGCCTTTTCTCAAAATATACGAATATATAAGAATTATATATATATATATATATATATATTGTAGCATTTTTCCCATGGGAAGACTATCATTTCTGTTCCCAGGAGAAAGGAATGTATATTCTTTAACAAGTGCATAATAACAACCTGTCACAGCAAATCTGACAGCAGATAAGCAGTGTCGTGGATATTTATATTACATGCAATTAGTGTTTTGTACTAATGAGAACATCTTGTCACTCAAATCTGATAGCAGATATATGGTGACATGGAAATGAGGCATCATCAAATTAGTGACTTTCTGATCGATCATCACAGGTCGAAACAATTACAGATGAGATATGGACTAGGTCATGAGTTGCTGCATCGTGATTGGTGATAGACCATGGGCTGAGAAAATGTCTACTCCAATAAGAGGTGAGGAAAGCTGATCTCTTGACGGATTTTCTTAAAAGGAGGTTTGCGAAAAAAAGGAGAGTTATGCGACGAGTCGACAAGTAGAGTTTTTTTCTTTTTTTCTGAAAGTGACTGAACAGGGCGGAGAATCCAACTGTTTACAAAGTGATCCCGTTGTGGTTTCGCGTATCCCGCCGTGTGATAATTAAGGTCTGTCGCAAACCAGTGCATTAGACTGGAGAACTCTGAAATTCTCCGTCATTGGAGGGACGGCACTTATGAATCAAATTTAATTCTTTATTTTCATTTGTGGGGGGTGTAACAATAATTTGTAATAAATAAAGTTCTGTATATATATATATATAATACTGTAAATAAAAATTAGGCTGTTCCTATGAACCTTGTTTAACATTTAAGTCATATTTCCATAAATATATACATATTTAACGAATCGCAATAGAAATATAATTTTTTTAAATTTAAATTTAATAATGCATGGAAAAATATGAGAATTCAGTTACCATTTGAAATCTTCAAAAACATTATATGTCTGAAATTATTTTATTTCAAATTGTCAAAAAAAAAAATATTACAATCGTAAACAAAATACCGCATTATAAATTACAACGAACAACTATATATAGATTTAAAACTATTACAATTACTGTTCCTTTAATAAAATTATTTGTTAATTTGTATTTACTAAAATGATTTGTTAATTTGAATGTAATAAAATTATTACATTCAAATTAACAAATATATATAATAAAATGATTTGTTAATTTATACATAATAAAATGATCTGTTAATTTGTATATAATAAAATGATTTGTTAATTTGTATATACTAAATTGATTTGTTAATTTGTATATTCTAAAATTGTTTATTAATTTGTATATACTGAAATTATTTAGTAATTTGTATATGCTAAAATGATTTGTTAATTTATATGTAATAAAAAGGTTTGCTAATTTACTTCTGGTGCTAAAAGGACAACAATAAGATGTATATTTGACATTTCCCCAGAAGTTAATTGGAATATAAATTGTGAAGCGATAATAAAATAGTTTTCAGAGCTATTAAACTTATTAATTGATGCACAATTTTTTTGCAGCATACATTTAAAAATTATGTTCTTTTACTGACACACATTATGCTAACAAATGAACACATATATTACAAAGTAAATTTTCGCAACATCTGTTAATTACAGATTTACATGATTATTTAGTCCGCAACACACAGATTAAGTACTTAATTCTATGTCAACTCCAAATAACATACGTCATCCTCTCTCCCCACTAATCAAAGTACTCAATGCGTTTCATCATAAAGTTTTAAATTAATTTATTAGAATTTGTCAACTAACTCCTATCTTCCAGATGGAATTTTATGCGGACCAAGGAACTAATCGCCAATATGAAATGGGATACACCAACCTCCAGTGTTCCTCTATTAATAATGCATCCCCGATAAACATGTTTGGCATCAAGTTAAAGCATTAATCCTGTCTCTGTCTCTCTCTTCTCCAAATGATCATTTCCTGAAATTGTTACAGCAGTGACTGTTTCACGGAAAATATAAAGATAGAAATTTTGAAAATTATTAAGTTGGAATCAAAATTAGTTTAAAACAAGTAATATAAAAAAAAAATTTAATTCAATTCCTACTTTTATTTCCCTCTATTGCAGAAAATCCTTTATAAATAATTTTCATTCATAATTTTTAAGTTTATCTGGCGCCATCTATTATTAGATACATGCAACTTAGATCTAAAAAAAACTTTAATTAATGAATTAAATTTAATTACTGAATTAATATTTTAAAAAAACTGTATTAACATCAAGTGTAATCTACTACAAGTTAAAAAAAATGTATTTGAACTTGAGTGGAGGAATAAAAAGTATTTTATGAACGATTGAAAATTTGAACAAGATATATATAGGAAGAGTGTGAGCTAATAGAAGGAATTGAATAAAAGGATTTGCTAATTTACTTCTGGTACTAAAAGGACAACAATATGATGTATATTTGTAATTTTCTCAGTAGTTAATTGGAATATAAATTGTGAAGCAATAATTAAATAGTTTTCAGAGCTATTAATCTTATTAATTGATGCACAATTTTTGTAGCATGCATTTAAAAATTATGTTCTTTTACTGACAACCATTTATGCTAACAAGGGAACACATATATTACAAAGTAAATTTTCGCAACGTCTGTTAATTACAGATTTACATGATAATTTAGTCCGCAACACACAGATTAAGTACTTAATTCTATGTCAACTCCAAATAACCTGCATCCCCCTCTCTCCCCACCAATCAAAATACTCAATGCGTTTCACCATAAAGTTTTAAATTAATTTATTAGAATTTGTCAACTAACTCCTATCTCGCCAAATGGAATTTTATGCGGACCAAGGAACTAATCGCCAATATGAAATGGGATACACACCAACCTCCAGTATTCCTCTATTAATAATGCATCCCCGATAAACATGTTTGGCATCAAGTTAAAGCATTAATCCTGTCTCTGTCGCTCTTCTCCAAATGATCATTTCCTGAAATTGTTACAGCAGTGACTGTTTCACGGAAAATATAAAGATAGAAATTTTTGAAAATTATTAAGTTGGAATCAAAATTAATTTAAAATGAAAGAAGTTAAGTTCGAATATTATAAGAGAATATCAAATAATATTTTTGACATTTATCGTATATTGTTTTACAGTCAGTTTATAGTATAGTTTAGTTGCTATGATTAAAAGTGAGAGATGCATGTCAAAAGATTATTATAAACCTATGAAATATGTTCATAATTTTCACTTACCAGTGTGTTTTTAATACCATTTCGAGATAGAGAATATACCCAAGCATATAATAATTTATTGTGACTTTTTTTATATATTTATTGCATGAAAATTCGACTTCAGATAATTAGGTTTTTTTTTATTCAAATTCATTAAATTTCATTTCTGGTGAAAATACTGTAAAATTTTTTAAATAATTTTTGAAATCAAAATTTTTAAATTTTTAAATACCAGTCCCTCAAAAAAATTAATAGCTATTTCATTTCCCTTCATATTATGGTAATAAGAATAGTTTTTTACCTTTATTCCATATTCTCAGGTGAAATCCAGCAAAAAGGAGTTTAAATATTTTTATTATTTATCAAACGATAATTATTTTTCTTTTATTAGAATCCTTTTCTTAAGCCAAACGATTTTTCGATTTGATTTCGCAAAATTTTTTTAATTAGTTTTGAGATCAAAATTTTAAAAATTTAAATACTAACCCTCAAAAAAAAGTAATCAACTTTTTTATTTCCCTTCATATTATGGTAATAAGAACAGTTTTTTACTTTTATTCCATATTCTCAGTAAAAATCTAGCAAAAAAGGAGTTTAAATATACTTATTATTTATCAAATGGCAATTATTTTCCTTTTATTAAAATCCTTTTCTTAAACCAAACGATTTTTCGATTTAATTTCGAACCGAATTAATATTTAAATAAATCAAATAAAATTATCCAAACGACTTAAAAATATGAGTAAAAACATTTCTTATTTTTTTAATCTTATCAAATGATTTCTTTCACTTTTATTTATTATTAAAAGGAAACTTAATTTCGAATGGAAATTGATTACATTTTTTTTTTTAATTTTTTTCTTAGAATTTGACGAATGGCATCGATTACTAATGCATCAAGACTTTTCGAAACATCACATTCAAAATACAAATGCAGATTCCATTTTCGACAGAGACACGGTAAACATTCAAAAAGTCGTTCAATTTCCTTTCTACCGACAGTGTCAAGAATTGTATTGAAAAGAAGACGTAAATTTCTAAAAGTTTATTCAACCGGATTTCTTATTCCATGTTTCTCGAATGCTATAAAGAAGGATACAAAATACTGTAAAGCATCTAAGGTGAGTCAAATTAATTTCTTATTAAACAAAAAAACATCTTCTTAAATCTTTAAAAACAAAATTCAATTATTTGATGAATTTGGAAAATCTTTTTAATTGTTCTAAAGATGTACATTTTTAAAAAAAGGAAATAAGAATTCTATTTTTTGAATTATTTTCTCGCTGCTACATAACTACCCACAATATAAAGATTCTTAATTGAAATATTCTGAATTATAACTGATTTGAAAAATAATTAAATTAATTTTTTATTTCTGCTAGTTAACTCAATTTATGGTTTTATTTATGATATATATTTCTAATTTTCCAAATAAATTATAAGTATTTAATCTAAATAAATTCTTTAAAAGATTGTAATTAGTTACGTTAGTTTAGCAATCAATTTTAAACCAATAATGTATTAATATATTTTTGTCTTTATATATTAACTAAAATATTGTGTTATGGTGTCACAAACTCTACTATTGAAAAAGAAATAAAACATTAAATTTATTTCTACAAATTTCTTTTGAATTTATATAAAATACAAATTTTTCTAAGAAATAATTTTGGTGATTATTTTGCTGAATTCTTACTCATTATTTGTATCTTAAGTGCAAGCTTCAATTATTTTTGTTACTTTTGCTAGTTAATATATTTTTAAACTAATTGTTGATTTTAATTATTTAAAATTCATTGCAAAAGAATTTGATGAATCCAATTTGTAACAACTCTAAAGTTTTCTTTAGTTACCATGCATTATTTAAACATTGCCTTTTTTACTCTAAATTCAGGGATAAAATTAAGTTATTACTTTACTTTATACATTTCATTATATATATATATAAACAAAAGATTTAGATTAACAAAACAAATTTGGATTATCTATGACCTACGGGAAAAAAAATTTTTTATGGAGATTTGAAAATAAAATTATAATCTCCATTAAAATATTTTTATGGAGATTTTAAAATTTGTTTGTCCTAAATGAATGAAATTAAAAACTCTTCCCATCGATTTCGCCAAAAGTTGTGCTAACTTTCATTTTAGGCATTAATTTACGGATTTCATTTAATAATTAACCAATTAGCGTTGAATTTTATTCAAAAAAGTGGACAAATAAACAGACTTGCTAATAAATTTTCCTTTGTTATCAAAACGAACTTTTAGTCTATGTGATCTTTACTTTAAGGGGATGATAGAGATTAATGGATTGTGTAGCATTGATTAAAATAAACACGGAACGTTACGGAAGATTATGCGAAATACTACTGAAAAGTCTCATATGAAGTTGAACATGCTTAAAAATTTTTAATCTAGGGTTTCCCATTTACCGATTTTGTTGTTGTTGTTGTTGTTGCTTATCCCCTTGATTTAGAATCCTAAACCAAGTCCAGTAGATCATGCTGCATCAATAGATCGTAAACTGTCCTCCCCTCATTCAACAGTTGCCTCACAGAGGCACCAATACAATCGATGAGATGAGAGGGAGACGCGATGGCCGAACAATGGCAAAGGGTATATGTCTTCTCGTCTCCATTGAAGGTCAAACTCTTAGTGTGGCCAGTCCTTAGTCTAGCTAAAGTCGTTTGAGCTGGTCTAGGACAGGAGCTCTGCAAGGACATACCAGGATTTTACCGATTTTAAAATCTATATTGTTGGAGACTCTTGTTTGTTTACTCATTATCTAGTCACAAAGTTGAAGTTCGTTGAGAGCTGTTTTAAAGAGAGGCATATTTTCGGTAATCCCATTAAATACGTAATGAATTCCGTAAACAAACATTTACCAGCGACTACTGCTCTGATAGCCAACTGAACTGCTTTGATTGCCAATTGAACTATTGCTTTGATAGCCATTCCAAAGTTTCTTAAAATATTTCAGATTAAATTTCATTTATATGCATATAAATCATAGTATAATTAGAATGATAAATTATTGTGTAAATGCTGGAGAGAAATAATTAATATAGTTTGAGTCCTGCATTCAGATTAATGCATAATGAGTATATAAAAATACATAACATAGTGTGCAGATTGGGCAACCAGATTGTAACTGGATGTGAATGGGTTGAGATATTTGAGGCACAGGTTTGAGGACTCACAGCTTTATTTACATATACACATATAATTAGAGACAATATTTAGCACATTTCAAGACAAATAATTAGAGATTCATCCTTCTATAAGGACTCCCCTTCTAAGCTGAAAATCCGAAACTCGGCTATGCGCAGGGTGCACGAAATAAACTTCCTCTCCGAATGAGGTGGACTGGTATCCAATTGGCTAGCGCTCTGGCCTTTGGTACCACAGACTTCAGATTCGAATCCTGACGGTGTCATGGATGTTTGTTAGTGATTCGGAATCCACTTTAAACATGTAGGTCCCGCTTTAATTAGCCCAAAGTGTGCACAAAATGACTGTAGAGCGACAAACCAAACCAAATCACCTTGTGAGAGTCTATAGACCAACTGGCCATTTCTATAGAACTCCACATGGGGCACTCTTGCTAGTGGGTAAGAGGAAGCATGGTTACAATAAATAAAATATTTCTCTTTTTATGTTCTGATTAAACTGAAACAGGATCATATTCTGTGTTTTCCTTTTTACTAAAAATATTACATTTTTTATAAATGTATAATATTATTTTTATGCAAAATTACATGCGTTGAGGTGTGTTACTAGTAGGCCATCGTGTGTATTTCTGATCCAAATCTTACAGAAAAAAACTTTTACATCATTATTTCTGCTCAATTATTTACGTTTCGTATGCAGGAAAGTTTACAAGTATCAGATAATGTAATGCATTTCAAATCAAAGGAAAACACTCGGCAGAAATTGATTCATTATAAAAAGTTTATTCTAATTAATTCCTGAAACATCTCAAAAAAAACTTATTTGCAGAATTGCAACCTTCATACGTACCTGCAACAGAAAAGAAACATTTTCTCGCCCTGAGGCTTATATCGTTTATTAGTCTGGCGGTCACCACTTTATTATTTATTTTGTTTGTCAGCACTTGCTCTTTCCATTTTAGTTGGTTGCCTTTTCGCAAAAGGGCAATCACACACGCAGACTCGGAAGCCTCATTTCCGCATCCCCCATGGATTTACAATTCATCCATCACCCATGGCATGCCAATTATCCACACTAAGTACCCCGGTTGGGTCAGGCCTCTTTTTTTGTTTCTTTATGGGCAACAAGTCCGTAAAAGAAGTGATGGCCATGTCCAACTTGACTAATAACCGATCGATACTATTCTCGATGGCCAACATAGAGAGGGCATATATATCACCCATTAAGGTAAAATATTTCATGGTGTTGATGTTTTCTTATATAATCCAATTTGTTAAGGATTGCTAATTTATCGAAACTGTGATACAACTTCTTCATAAACAATTATTTAATTTTTTCACTTGTAATAAATGTAATTGAAATTTATATTATCAAACATTTGCAGAAATCACGAAATATGTCAGAGTTCCATTTGTCTTTGAAGGGTTTTCTAGTTTTTCTAGGGTTCTAGGTTTGTAGGGTTAAGGGTTTTCTATGTTTTTTTAAGTTTTTCTTTAAAGGTTTGTACAAGTTGCGCAACCATATTGTAACTTGATGACACAGTTAAAAATTATCCATAGTATACATACTGTCATACAATTATCCACACTAAGTACCCCGGTTGGGTCAATCCTCCTTTTTTTTTTCTTTATGGGCAACAAGTCCGTAACAGAAGTGATGGCCATGTCCAACTTGACTAATAACCGATCGATAATTTTCTCGATGACAAATATAAAAAAAACATGTATATCGTACATTAAGGTAAAATATTTCATGGTGTTAATGTTTTCTTATGAAATGTCACAAGACATCCAGCTTATTAAAGATTGTTAATTTATCGAAAATGGCATACAATTTCTTCTTATACTTCGTTAATTTTTCCACTTGTTATACGTGTAATTGAGATTTATCTTATCAAACATTTGCAGAATTCACGAAATATACCAGGGTTCCATTTGTCTTTTAAGGGTTTTCTAGGTTTTGTAGTTTTCTTAGGGTTTTCGTTAAGGGTTTGGGCAACCAGATTGTAACTTGGTGACACAGTTAAAAATTATCCACAGTATACATACTGTCATACAATTATCCACAATAAGTTTCCCGATTGGGTCAGGCCTCTTTTTTTTTTTTATGGGCAACAAGTCCGTAAAAGAAGTGATGGCCATGTCCAACTTGACTAATAACCGATCGATAATATTCTCGATGGCAAATATAGAGAAAAAACATGTATATCGTACATTAAGGTAAAATATTTCATGGTGTTAATGTTTTCTTATGAAATGTCCTGAAACATCCAGCTTGTTAAGGATTGTTAATTTATCGAAACTTTGATACCACTTCTTCTTAAACAATTCTTTAATTTTAGCACTTCTTATGCGGGTAATTATCTTATCAAAAATTTGCAGAATTCACGAAATAGGCCAGGGTTTCATTTGTCTTTTAAGAGTTTTCATGACGCAGTAAAAAAGCTGTAATCGAAACACTCATTTGATGTATATGACATACTTGTTATACAACTTAGTCGAAACAGGCTTCGCCAATAATCTGTCTAGGTTCAGAGCCATTGAGAAAAAACGAAACGATGTTTACACTTGCCCTTTCATCACATAATTGTAAAATCGTAGTGTTGTTTTATGAAATGTCACAAGAACGAGAACAAGTCCGAACAAGAACGAGTAAATTATTTTATAATGAAATGATAAAGTTGATAATCTTTCACTAGGAAAGTGAACTAACAAATTGATGATGATTTTTTCATTTATTATTTGTTTAAAAAGAGCCTGATGGTCGGGTGATTATCGTTCTGAAGCTTGGTGCGACACGTTTATGGTTTAAGTCCCGGCGGTGCCATGGATGTTTTTAGTGGTTCGGAATCCACTTTAAACCGTAGGGCCCGTTCTAATAGGACTGTTTAGCGTAAGGTCGACAGCCCTACCTCGTAAAGAGAAAACATCTGCCAGTAGGCAGATGGCATTGGCCCATCTTGGGATTCCTGCGCCACTGATGATGATAACGATGATCTCTTTAAAAAGCGTTATAAAATTCGTTTACATTTACAAAGCCTGCTGGTGTGTAAATAATGTAATTAATATATGAGATTATTAATAACACTATTTACTTATTCGGCCACTGTTCCTAACTCTAATAAAATATTAATGTAAAAGTTCATTATTTTAAAGTAAAAAAATGCGTTTCACTTTAGAGTTGTTCCTTTAATTGTATTTTTTTTTGTATTGTAAGCAATACAATAAATCCACAAAAAGCTTTTCATTAAATTCCATGGGAAATTGGGGAAATTTTAGTAGCTGTCCATTCGTAATTTATTATAATTAGACTGAAACCTACGTTAGAAGTTAATATATCATTCTTTAATAAAAAAAAAATTTAATTATGAAATTCCAATTTGATGTTCATGAAAATATGTTTATAGCATAAAACCGTATCGAAAAAAAGAAAATAAATTCTTTGTTACGCTTTGTTATAAAAAAAATCTTTTTTTTTCCTCACTCACCCAAAAAGAACAACTTTTTTAAACCTTTTACAATCACAAAATGGAAAAAAAGCCAAAACATTTTCATAAAAAAAAAAGTTAAAAGAAGCAAAAATTTTCATGGTCAGGACATTTTTAATATCATTTTTTTTTTCCTGTCAAAAAAAATCAGGTAAATGAAACCTTCAAATAGGGCGGTTGCATAACACAAACAATTTTTTACACCTAGAGTGAAATATTTAGCTTGTCTTTTTAAGCCATTTTTAATTAATAAAAAGCCATTTTTAATTTTAATCAAGACCACTTTCAAATAAGCCCACTCGCGCTTTTAAAAAAAAGCCATATTTTTAATTAAATTTTGAGACAGAACATAATGCTTTTTTTGAAAAGCGGATGTTTTCGCTCTTGACATTTAAGTCGACTTGCGAACAATAGCAGCATATCTCGTGACTTTTTAAAATGGTAGCTTATCTTGTGCGTTGTTCTATTCATTTACATTGTATTGATCCGTAACATCCTTTTCAAATGTAAAGAGATTTATTAAGGCAATGAGAACTTAATTAAGTGTGAGATATTCTTACTTCAATTTTTCTTTTAAATCTTCTGGAGATATTATTTTACTGGAAACGCTTTGAGCTGTGTAAATGAATGTTTGGGAGGAAGTTCTTTGTTTTACATCATCGTGCTTTTTTATGTGTGTTTATCAAAGGAAAAAAACTCCATCTATGATAAAATTAAAGATATTCGACTGAGAGATTTCATTCTTTATTCATTTTGATAATTATTCTGTTCAATGAATTAGATTTTTCCAATTAATTCATTAAAAATGTTAAAGGATTTACTTAACTTAATTTTTTTATGCTACTTTTATGCATTTTACTTAACACGAAATTTTCATTTTTACTCCATATATTTCATATGATGTATTTTCTCACCATAATTGAAGTATATTAAAATAAACTTGTTTAAATGACAAAAATTTACTTCGATGTTTTCTCCATGATATCTTCATTCTCATATCATAAATTTAAAAACTGTTTCTAATGGTTTACGACATGCATATATAGAATATATTTAATAATTTATATTAAATATTAATACCCATGTAATTTTATGCAGCTTTCATTGAGTTTCCACCTAGAGCGATTTTTTATGGACACATTTTCCATTTATGTGTAACATTAATAATCCTTTGTTGGACAATGATATTAGAACAAAGCTTTCCGAGATATTATTTATTATTAGCTGACTCAGATTACACAACGTATGGGAGAAACCTCCAAAACCCTTCCCCCAACAGCTTGATTGCCAATCAGAGATGCTTAAAATCACTGCCAAGTTTTCTCGTTTCTGAAAGCAGTGACTACAACGAACACCACAAGTGAATTCGAATCTGTGTCCATTTATTCTTTCTTTCCCTAAAATCAGAAAAAATAAATGAAGCGATGACGACCACAACGAAATTAATAGCTAAATGCCATATTCTTCTTCATTTGCGCAACTGCCCCGTGGCCGGTCAACGCCGTCTACCGACTAGCATATTTCGAGACAGGAGATGCCTTTCTTTTTATGGGTGCATCAGCTGTACGCACAATGCTCTACAGTCATATTAGACAGGGTGCCTGACGGGCGAGTGACTAGCGCTCTGACACTCGGTACCTCATTTATCGGGTTCGAATCCCGGCTGTGCCGTGGATGTTTGTAGTGGTTCGGAATCCTCCTTAACCCTTAAGCCCCAGTCTCATATGACCGTAGAGCGTCCAGAGCCCAATCAGACTTCTTCTCATCCACATCATTCCCAAATTGTAAAGTGGCAACTCAGCTCTAGGCACAGCGATGTGGCATGGTGTGGTGTAGTAGTCATAACATATTACACAGTGACCTACGGTTTAAAGTGAATTCCGAACAACTACAAAAATTAGTGGATCATCAGAGACTCGAACTCGAAACCATATTGTTATTGTAAATAAACGAGTAAATTATTTTATAAGGAAGTGATAAAAAAATTGATAATCTTGACAGTGAACTAACAAATTGGCAATGATTTTTTTTTCACTTATTATTTCTTTAAAAAAAGATTATAAAATTCGTTTACATTTACAGAACCCGCTGATGCGTAAATAATATATAATAACAACATTTGCTCATTTGGCTGCTTTTGCTAACTTTAAAAAATATATATATAAGTGTAAAAGTGCATTATTTGAAAGAAAAAATAATAATTGTGTTTCACTTTAGAAACAATTGTTTCTTTAATTGTGTTTCACTCTTAAGCTATACAACAAATCCAAAAAACGCCTTTCATAAAATTTCATGGAAAATTAGGGAACATTTAGTAGCTATCCATTCTTAATATATTATAGTTAGCCTAAAAGGTGCTGTAGAAATTAATATATTTCTTTAATTAAAAAAATTTTTAATTTTGAAATTCCAATTTGATTTTTATGGACATATTTTTATAGAACAAGAAATAGAAAATAAAATCTTAATCTTGAAAAATCTTGAAAAATAAAAAATAAAATCTTTGTTACCCTTTGTTATAAAAAAAAATCATTTTTTTTCTCACTCGCCCAAAAAAGAACAATTTTTTTAAACCTTTTACAATCACAAAATCAAAAGAAAAAATCTAAAACATTTTGATAAAAAAAAAGTTTAAAAAAAGCAAAAATTTTCATGGTCAGGACGTTTTTAATATCCTTTTTTATTCCTGTCAAAAAAAAATTATGTAAATGAGACCTTCAATTAGGACGGTTGCATATAACACAAGATAAACAATTTTTTGCACCTAAAGTAAAATATTTCGCTTGTCTTTTTAAGCCATTTTTAATTAATAAAAAAGCATTTTTAATTTTAATCAAGCCCACTTTCAAATAAGCCCACTCACGTCTTTAAAAAAAGCATATTTTTAATTAAATTTTGAGACACAACATAATGCTTTTTTTTTTAAAAGCGGATGTTTTCTGCTCTTGACATTTAAGTCGACTTGCGAACAATAGCAGCATATCTCGTGACTTTTTTAAATGGTAGTTTATCGTGTGCGCTGTTCTATTCATTTACATTGTATTGATCCGTAACATCCTTTTCAAATGTAAAGAGATTTATTAAGGCAATGAGGATTTAATTAAGTGGGAGGTATTCTTAATTCAATTTTTCTTTTAAATCTTCTGGAGATATTATTTGACTGGAAACGCTTTGAGCTGTGTAAATGAATGTTTGAGCTGTGTAAATGAATGTCTTTGTTTTACACCATCGTGCTTTTTTATGTGTGTTTATAAAAGAATAAAAACTCCATACATGATAAAATTAACAATATACGACTGAGAGATTTCAATCTTTATTCATTTTGATAATTATTCTGTTCCATTAATTAATTTTGTCCAATTAATTCGTTAAAAATGTTAAAGGATTTACTTATTTTAATTATTTTCATGCTACTTTTGTCTATTCTACTTAACGCGAAATTTTTATTTTTGCTCCATATATTTCATATCATGTATTTTCTCACCATAATTGAAGAATGTTAAAATAAGCTTGTTTATATAACGAAAATTTACTTCTATGCTTTCGCCATGATGTCTTCGTTCTCATAGCACAAATTTATAAATTGCTTCCAGTGGTTATGAGATTCATATATAAAATGAATTTAATGATTTTAATTAAATATTAATTCATATGTAATTTTATGCTGCTTTCATTAAAATAAACTTGTTTAAAATGACGAATACTCAATGTTTTCATCTCGTAGCATAAATTGTGCAAACTGTTTGTAATGGTTTACGAGATGCATATATAAAATGTATTTAATGATTTATATTAAATATTAATTCATATGTAAATTTATGCAGCTTTGATTGAGTTTTCATCTTTCTACTTCATTTTTTTCATGTATTGGTGGACACACTTTCAATTTATGTGTACAATAATAATCCATTGTTGGACAATGATATTAAAACAACGTTTTCCAAGACGACAATTAATGGCATCTGCCTACCGTTACGTAATGCATGGGAGAACCCTCATAAAATTTCCAGCCAGCAGCTTCATTGGCAATAAGAGATGCTTAAAATCACTATCAAGTCATCTCGTTTTTGAAAGCAGTGACTACAATGAACCTCACAAGAGAAGTAGAATCTTATCCCTTTTACTCTTTTTTTCACATGAGATAAAGAAAAAATAAATGAAGCGACTACAACAAAATTAATAGCTGAAAGCCATATTCGTCATTGGTACAACAGCCCCATGGTGTGCCAACGCCGTCTACCTACTAACAAATTTCAAAACAGAGATTCTTTTTTTTACATGGTAGGGTTGTCAGCCCTACACCCAACGCCATACAGTCCTATTAGACTGGGACCTATGGTTTAAAATGGATTCCGAATTACAACAAACATCCATGCATCCGCAGAAACTCGAACCCGAAACCGTATTGTTATTGTAAACAAACAAGTACAGGTAGATTATTTTATAATGAAATGATAATGAAGTTGCTATTCTTTCACTACGAAAGTGAACCAACAAATTGATGATGATATTTCACTTATTATTTGTCTAAAAATCTTATAAAATTTGTTTATATTGACAGAGCCTGCTCATGTCTCAATAATATACAATAATACTATTTACTTATTTGGCTGCTTTTGCTAACTCTAGAAAAATATAAATGTAGAAGAGCATTATTTTCAAGAGAAAAAAATGTGCTTCATTCTTAAGCAATATAACAAATTCAAAAAAAAGCCTTTCATAAAATTCCATAGAAAATTGGGGATATTTTGATAGCTATCCATTCTTATTTTATTATAATTAGATTAAAACGTGCTGTAGAATTTAATATATCATTTAATTTTTTTATTAAAAATTTGTTTAATAAAAAAAAAATTTAATTATGAAATTCCAATTTGATTTTCATGGAAATATGTTGATAGCATAAAAACTTATTGAAAAATAGAAAATAAAATTTTTGTTACCCTTTGTTGAAAAAAAAATTTTTTTTTTTCGCACTCGCTCAAAAAAGAACAACTTTTAAACCTTTTACAATCACAAAATCGAAAGAAAAAATCTAAAACATTTTGATAAAAAAAAGTTTAAAAAAGCAAAAATTTTCATGGTCAGGACGTTTTTAATATCCTTTTTTTATTCCTGTCAAAAAAAATCAGGTAAATGAGACCTTGAAATAGGGCGGTTGCATAACACAAGATAAAAAATTTTTTGCACTTAAAGTGAAATATTTCGCTTGTCTTTTTAAACCATTTTTAATTAATAAAAAAGCGTTTTTAATTTTAATCAAGACCGCTTTTAAATAAGCCCCCTCACGCTTTAAAAAAAGGAATATTTTTAATTAAATTCTAAGACACAACATAATGCTTTTTTTGAAAAGCGGATGTTTCTGCTCTTGACATTTAAGTCGACTTGCGAACACTTTTTAAAATGGTAGTTTATATTGTCCGTTGTAATATTCATTTACATTGTATTGATCCGTAACATCCTTTTCAAATGTAAAGAGATTTATTAAGGCAATGAGGACTTAATTAAGTGTGAGGTATTCTTAATTCAATTTTTCTTTCAAATCTTCTGGAGATATTATTTGACTGGAAACGCTTTGAGCTGTGTAAATGAATGTTTGGGAGGAAGTTCTTTATTTTGCATCATCGTGCTTTTTTATGTGTGTTCATCAAAGAAAAACTTCATCTATAAGAAAATTAATAATATTCGACTGAGAGATTTCCTTCTTTATTCATTTTGATAATTATACTGTTCAATTAATTAGTTTTTACAATTAATTCGTTAAAAATGTTAAAGGATTTACTTACTTTAATTATTTTCATGCTATTTTTGTCTATTCTACTTAACACGAAATTTTCATTTTTGAACCATATATTTCCTATGATGTATTTTCTCGCCATAATTGATGAATATTAAAATAAGCGTGTTTAAAATGACGAAAACTTACTTCAATATTTTCATCTCGTAGCATAAATTTGCAAACTGTTTGCAATGGTTTACGTAATGCATATATAAAATGTATTTAAGGATTTATATTAAATGTTAATTCATATGTCATTTTATGTAGCTTTGATTGAGTTTTCCCTATTCTACAGCACTTTTTTTATGTATTGGTGGACACACTTTCATTTTATGTGTATCCTTAACAATCCATTGTCGGAAGATGATATTAGAACAACGCTTTCCGAGATAATATTTATTGGCAGTTGACTCGCGTTACATAACATGTGGGAGAAACCTCCGAAAACTTCCACCCAGCAGCTTGATAGCCCACTCGAGAGGCTTGAAAACACTGCCAAGTCTTCTCGTTTCTGAAAGCAGTGACTACAATGAACACCACAAGTGAATTCGAATCTGAACCCTTTTACTCTTTTCTTTACATGGAATCAAGAAGAAATAAATGAAGCGATTGTGACCACAACTAAATTAATAGCTAAATAGTCATATTTTTCTTTATTGCCATAATAGCCCCATGGTGGGCCAACGCCGTCTACCTACTAGCAGATTTCGAAACAGGGGATTCTTTTTTTTACGGGGTAGGGTAGTCAGCCCTACGCCCAAGATTTTACAGTCATATTAGACCGGAACCTACGGTTTAAAGGGGTTCCGAACCGCTACAAACATCCATGGAAATCCACAGAGACTCGAATCCGAAACCATATTGTTATTGTAAACAAACAAGTACAAGTAGATTATTTTATAATGAAATCATAATAAAGTGGATAATCTTTCACTAGGAAAGTGAAGTAACAAATTGGCGATGATTTTTTTACCTAGTAATTGTTTAAAAACGGTTGTAAACTTCGTTTAAATTTACAGATCCTGCTAATGTGTATATAGTGCAAATAATATATAATAACACCATTTACACATTTGGCTGCTTTTGCTAACTCTAAAATATATATATATAAGTGTAAAATGCACTATTTTAAAGAAAAAATAATAATTGTGTTTCACTATAGAAGTAATTGTTTCTTTAAATGTGTTTCACTCTTAAGCAATGCAAGAAATCCAAAAATTTCCATAGAAAATTGAGGAAATATTAGCAGCTATCCCTTCTTAATTTATTATAATTAGACTAAAAGGTACTGTAGAAATTAATATATCATACTTTAATAAAAAAAATTTTAATTAGGAAATTCAAATTTTGATTTTCATAGAAATATGTCGATAGCATAAAAACGTATTGAAAAACTGAAAATAAATCTATTATACAAAAAAAAAAAAATTTTTTTTCTCATTCCCACAAAAAGAGTAACTTTTTTACACCTTTTACAATCACAAAATGGGGGGTTAGAAACATTTTGATAAAAAAAAAATTAAAAAAAACATTAAAAAAAGCAAAAATTTTCATGCTCAGGACGTTTTAATATCCTTTTTTTATTCCTGTCAAAAAATCAGGTAAATGAGACCTTCAAATAGGGCGGTTGCATAACACAAGATAAACAATCTTTTTCACCTAAAGTAAAATATTTCGCTTGTCTTTTTAAGCCATTTTTAATTAATAAAAAAGCATTTGTAATTTTAATCAAGCCCACTTTCAAATAAGCCCACTCACGCTTTTAAAAAAAAGACATATTTTTAATTAAATTCTAAGTCACAACATAATGCTTTTTTTGAAAAGCGGATGTTTTCTGCTCTTGACATTTGAGTCGACTTGCGAACAATAGCAGCATATCTTGCGACTTTTTAAAATGGTATTTTATCCTGTGCGTTGTTCTATTCATTTACATTGTATTGATCCGTAACATCCTTTTCAAATGTAAAGAGATTTATTAAGGCAATGAGGACTTAATTAAGTGTGAGATATTCTTACTTCAATTTTTCTTTTAAATCTTCTGGAGATATTATTTGACTGGAAACGCTTTGAGCTGTGTAAATGAATGTTTGGGAGGAAGTTCTTTGTTTTACATCATCGTGCTTTTTTATGTGTGTTTATCAAAAGAAAAAACTCCATCTATGATAAAATTAAAGATATTCGACTGAGAGATTTCATTCTTTATTCATTTTGATAATTATTCTGTTCAATTAATTAGTTTTGTGCACTTAATTCATTAAAATTATTAAAGGATTTACTTATTTTAATTATTTTGATGCTACTTTTGTCTATTCTGCTTAACATGAAATTTTTATTATTACACCATATATTTCCTATGATGTATTTTCTCACCATAATCGAAGAATATTAAAATAAGCTTGTTTAAAATGACGAAAACGAATGAATGAACTTCAATGTTTTCATCTCGTAGCATAAATTTGCAAACTGCTTGCAATGGTTTGCGAGATGCATATATGAAAGGGATTTATATTAAACATTAATTCATGTGCAATTTTATTTAGCTTTTATTGAGATTCCACCATTCTACTGCATCATTCTTTTTTTATGTATTAGTGGTCCCACTTCCCATTTATGTGTATCACTAATAAACTCTTGTTGAGTTTGGTTTGGTTTGTCACTCTACGGTCATATTGTGCACACGTTAGACTAAACAGACCGGGACTTGCAGTTTAAAGTGGATTCTGAACCACTACAAACATCCATGGCACCGCCGGGACTCGAACCCGAAACCTGTGGTACCGAGCGCCAGCCACTCGGCCAATGTAGGAGATGTAGGAGAACAAAGCTTTCCGACTGAACATTTATTGGTAGTGGATTCACGTTATGTAACATATGAGAGAAACCTCGGCAACCTCCTACCCAGTAGCTTGGTTGCCAATACGAGATGCGTCAAATCATTATCTAGTCTTCTTATTTTTGAAAGCAGTGACTACAATGAACCCTACAAGTGAATTCGAATTTGTATCCTTTTGCTCTTTTCTTTACATAGAATCAAGGAAAAAAATGAAACAATTGCGACAACAATTAAATGAATAGCTTTAAGCCATATTCTTCTTCATTATCGCAACAGCCCCATAGTGGGCCAACGTCGTCTACCTACTTTCGAGACAGGAGATACTTTTCTGTAAACGTGGTAGAGTTGTCTGTCCTATGTCAAACGTTCGACAGTCATATTGGGGACATACGTTATATAGTCAATCGACAGGGTCCTGTGGCTTAAAGTGGACTCTAAACCACTATAAACATCCATGGCACGATGACTCGAACCCAAAACCGAAACCTGTGACACCAAGCGCTAGTCACGCGGCCGTCAGGCTCCAAAAGCCATATTGCTCTACATTTTTTTTTTCATAGAAATAAGCATGTATTCTTTTCTATAAAGCAAATTCAACTCAACTCGCTCTGTCCATTATGTTTATTTTAACATGTTATAAAAATTATTGCACTTTTAGCCTCCTCTCTTAGGAAGCATTGAGAAACATAGCTGCCATGAGTCGAAATTATTTTCTGTGTCTCTTGTACGTCTTTCTAAAAGGAACTGACATAATGTTCCCCATGTGGGAACACCAGAGAAATCTCTGATAACTACTCCGAAAACTCTACTAAATCTCTCCTATTTTGTATTCCCAAATGGCTACAATGAAAGACACTAGCTGAGCTAGGATGGAAACCGTAACGACTTTTTAGTTCCTACTGCTGTAATTATCTATTCATTGTTAATTAGATTCATAAATTTTGCTTGTAGTCAGTTTTTATGCGGGGCACTTTTCTCTAAAAGTCCTCCCTGGTGGCAGTGCCCTCCCCTCATCAGACGTTGGTGGGCTGTTCGTGTTGTACATAACGCCCACCGATGGTCAAAAAAAAAGTATGCTTGTATATTTTTAAAAAATATGTTGAAATATTTCTTCATAAAAAAAATTTCTATACATTATCTGATTTCTTCCATGCAAAAGAGGGTACTTATATATTAGCAATGTTAAATGTTCACAAATATGCTGTTAAATTCAGATAAGTGTATTACATTAATAAATACCAACAGTAACTACGATTACTTAGGTAGACTTAAAATTATTTAAACTTTTTTGAGTTACAAGGGCAGCGACAGTAGACCTATCTCCCGTGGTGCACCTTGGTAACGTCCTAGATGGCTAAAAGATCTAATACTACTATCCGCAGGCAACAACGCTCTCAGAATGATTGTCCCAATCTAAGAAAGTTGAGATTCAACATTCCCTTGCCAACTACGTTGTTGACACTTACGGTAGGCTATGACTGTTTAGCGAGTCATCTGCACACCACTGGCAGTTTTGATAGCCCAAATTGCCCAGTCTGTGAGAAAGGCGAGATCATGGACAAAATTTGTCGAAATCCACCAGTTTTTTAACGTTTGTTAAAAGGTAATGCTGGGATATGTCAACATTCTTCTTACAGGGGAAAATGCTTTTCTAATGATCTTCTTAATAAGAAAAATCCAGTATGTTAGTTAAAATGTGAGGAAATCCAGAAAAACATCTACAAAACCAACACACGATGACTAAATATACACTAGTGAACCATTAATTAGGTTAAGCTAAAATGAAGAATGAAACTGCACGAAATTATTTATCTGAAGACCCATGCCTCAATTCCTTTTGGCACTTAATAACCATGCCATGTTTTGCCCAATTTTATATTCTTGGCGCATATTACCACAGGTTTCGGGTTCGAGTCTCAGCGTTGTCATGGATCTTTGATAGTTGTTCGGAATCCACGTTAAATGGTAGGTCCCAGTCTAATTAGCCTAATGTGTGCCAAAAATTACCGTAGAGCGACTAATCCAAGGTGGATTGGTAAACAGTGTGTTAGGCATCCGAATTGGAGGTACTTGGTCTGAAACCCACCAAATGATGACTCAACAAGAGCTTCCATGTTTTTTCCGGATTGATTTATATGTTTGTTTGGCGTAGGGCTGACCCGTAAACAGAAAATATCTCCTGCCTTGAAATCTACCAGGCTGAAGGCAGGTTTGGTTTTTTTGTCGCTCTACGGTCATTTTGTGCACCCTTTGGGCTAATTAGACCAGGACCTACAATTTAACGTGGATTCCGAAACACAAACATCCATACCATTGCCAGGATTCGAACCTGAAGCCTGTAGTACCAAACGCCAGAACGCCAGCCAATTGGTCATCAGGCCTTACCAGAAGGCAAAAGACTTCGGCCCACGATGTTGCTATTGCGCCAATGAGGAAGAAGAAGTTTTTAACCTTAGAAAGATAATATATTTGTGCATAATACCAATAAATTTGACTCTCATTCGAAATAATAATGGCCCACCATGGTGCTGTTGCGCCAATGAAGAAGAAGTTTTTAACCTTAGAAAGATAATATTTTTGTGCACAATACCAATAAATTTGATTCTCTTGCGAAGTACTAATGACCCACCATAGTGCTGTTGCGCCAATGAAGAAGACATTTTTAACTTAGATATATTTTTAGATAACTTAGATAATATTTTTGTGCACAATACCAATAAATTTGATTCTCTTGCGAAGTACTAATGGCCCACCATGGTGCTGTTGTCCAATAAAAATTTGACTCTCATTCAAGTAAAAATGGCCTGTTGCACCATGAAGTGCTTTAACTTAGAAAGATTGTGCATAATACCAATAAATTTGACTCTCATTCGAAGTACTAATGGCCCACCATGGTGCTGTTGTCCAATAAAAGACATTTTTAACTTAGATATATTTTTAGATAACTCTCATTTTGACTCTCTTGAAGTAAAAAATGGCCCACCATGGTGCTGTTGTCCAATAAAAATTTGACTCTCATTCGCAGTAATAATGGCCCACCATGGTGCTGTTGTCCAATAAAAATTTGACTCTCATTCGAAGTAAAAATGGCCCACCATGGTGCTGTTGTCCAATAAAAATTTGACTCTCATTCGAAGTAAAAATGGCCCACCATGGTGCTGTTGTCCAATGCCCATGTGTGCTGTTGTCCAATAAAAATTTGACTCTCATTCGAAGTAAAAATGGCCTACCATGGTGCTGTTGCCCAATAAAAATTTGACTCTCATTCGAAGTAAAAATGGCCCACCATGGTGCTGTTGTCCAATAAAAATTTGACTCTCATTCGAAGTAAAATGGCCCACCATGGTGCTGTTGTCCAATAAAAATTTGACTCTCATTCGAAGCAATAATGGCCCACCATGGTGCTGTTGTCCAATAAAAATTTGACTCTCATTCGAAGTAATAATGGCCCCATGGTGCTGTTGTCCAATAAAAATTTGACTCTCATTCGAAGTAAAAATGGCCCACCATGGTGCTGTTGTCCAATAAAAATTTGACTCTCATTCGAAGTAAAAATGGCCCACCATGGTGCTGTTGAGCCAATGAAGAAGAAATTTTTAACTTAGAAAGATAATATTTTTGTTCACAATACCAATAAATTTGACTCGCTTGCGAAGTAATAATAAATATTAGAAATATGTATTTAAAAAACTTTCTACACGGAGCAATTTAAAACTGCTACTCATCGATCATTGAACCTTTTAAGACTGCTGATCATTTTGTAATAAAACATCTCTTAGTTGAGTTGAATCTTGCTATTTTAAAAGAATCTCCAGTCAAACGAGGACATCAGTATGGTTCGTATTTGATTAACATTCCAATATCCGAGGCAGAAGTACTTGAAGCAGGCTTCGAATTGAGAGCTTTCCTCTTAAGAGGACAATGAACTACTTTTCAGACAAAGGTACAATTTGATAGATTACAACAAAAAAAATCATAAAAGTAACTAACTATAAAATGGAATTCACTAAAAATATGACATGTATACCGACGTGTATTCTAACGTACACATTTTAATCTTCTAAAACCTATATATCCTTTGAAATTTCTTCTTATAAGGAAATTTATTTCTTAGAAAAAAAAACAAATTTTTATTGCCTTATAGAACATTTCCGGAAATCTCGGAAGAAAACATGACAATTCATATCACGGCAGAGTACCCGGATGTGAAATAGCACTCTAATCTTTCTCGGAATGTTTTCTCAAACATTCTAGAATGTTTATTTTTTTCTTGTCGAGGAATTACAAGCTTTTAAGGTTTTTCGCTGAGAAGAGTTTTCTTGGGAATTTCATTTGAAAGGCTGTTCAAAAGAATCGCAAGCAAGTAAAAAAGAAATTTTTTTATAAGGAAAGACATTCAAGCAATTCGTTGTCGCAAAGTCATTGTCTTATAAAAAAAAGCTATAATTCATCGGAAAATTGCTAAAAAAAAATTTATGATTGGAAAAACACTTACTATTTATTTAATTCCAAAAAGCTAACTTAATATTAGGATTAGGTGTACAGAAAAATCATATGCTTTTTTTTAAACCTCTTTTCACAAAGAATTGCATTCGAAACAGTATTACAGGTAACAGATATTTACCTATTTCTATAAATATTGCATGTAACAGACATTTACCTATTTCTATGAATATTATAGGTAACAGATATTTATCTATTTCTATAAATATTGCAGGTAACAGACATTTACCTATTTCTATGAATATTATAGGTAACAGATATTTACCTAGTTCTATAAATATTGCAGGTAATAGATATTTACCTACTTCAATGAATATTAGAGGTAATAGATATTTACCTATTTCTATGAGTATTACAAGTAACAGATTTTAAATATTTCTATGAATATTACAGGTGACAGGTATCGACTTATATTTCCTAAATAGTCAATGAAATGTGATTAATTACAGACAACTATTTTTTCGTTATTTTTTAGTTATTAAACATGTTGAATACCTAAAAAATAACCAAAAAATAGTGGTCAGTGATCTAATGGTATAAAAAAAGACAGACGTTCCTTACAGTCACTACTTTCAGAACCTAGTAGCCCGACACTCAGTAGCAACGAGTGCCGCTGGTAAACATTAAAGCGAAGGTTCAATCCATTGGCGTCTTTGTTGTGGACACTGTTTCAAAAGACGAAGAGACTCGATGGCGTTTGGGATGTTTCTCTAGTCGGGCTATCTGGTGGTAGTTGTTTGGGTTTCCTCCCGTTTGATATGCTAATAAGGCGATAGTTCCTAAAAGTCCTCCCGAAAGGAACTGCCTCCTTCAGCGACGCGGAGCCAAGTCAGACTTCTACCTATGGGTGCTCCATCACAACAGAAGCTGCTTCCTCTTTCCCTCCTTCCATGAGACCACACTTGTTCTTGGACTTGGTCTAGATGCTGCTGTCTACCAAATGGAATAAAAAAAAGAACTAGGAGATTCAATTACATTTGTCTCGCATTTAACAGTCAGGCTATCTGGTGGAAGGCTTATGGGATTTCCTTCCATGCGACAAGTAAATTAGGGTAAAATATCCCTAAAATTCTCCCCTGAAGAATATTTTCTCTCTTCATCTTCATCAATTTCAAGACAAAGTTCACCGATATACAGTAAGAAAAATGTTGTGTTTATTGGCATGCATGTCTATAAATGTATACGAACTTCAAAAGTATCCTAAACTTTAGTCTTTTCACACTTTCCCTGCCGATTTTGTGCCAATGTGTTATGTGTCATCAACTCTAAAGAGCTAATCACTCGCCAGTGCATGGTGTGGAGTGATGTCTTAATTGCTAATCACGCTTTCAAGCGGGGATGACCTGCAGAGCGGCATTTATTCACCTTTGCAATCGGCATGTTATTATGTTAAGTGTGTCTGTTGGTATTGGCGTGGAATAAAGGTTAGAAGCTAGATGTAAAAGTATGTGGTTTCAAATTAATAGTTTTATTAGTTAATAAAGAAATTCTTGCAATATGAGTTGTAGAGACAGTAATTCTGCAAGCCCTTCATACTCCTAAAAAAGAAAAATGCTGTTAATAAGCCTCTAATAATGAAATTGCTAATTTCTTGGCTTAATCGTCGGGCGATTAACCGAATGATGTTAGTTATGACAGGGATGCAAAACTCATTCCTCCCCAAGGTATTTCGAATGCTTGCTATTCAATATATGGGCTCATTCGTGAAATTCGTATCCATGATATTTCAGATTCTGAATATTATTTGTAGTTATAATATCATTTTAATCAGCAATTAATAACTCATTTATATTAAATATTTGTTAGTGGTAAAATATAATATAATAATGCATTTTGTTACTTATTTTCAATATTTTGTTTCATTTTTACACACCACGCGCGTAACGTTGCAATAAGGAAATATTCTTAACACTTGTGTCTATCACGCGTTGGCGAGTAATCAAAATATTCTATAAGAAAATTCTAGATATCATTTAGTAATCAGTATGATACACATAATCATGTTATTACCACTTTTCAATCATAATTGTTGTAAAAAGTAAATTTTCTTTTGGGAAAATCGCAATTCTACTGTGCGATAATAGCTATCAGCAGATCCTCATGGCAGTCAAAGTGTTAAAGTATTACGAGTAAGTTTTTTGCCTTTGTACTTCATTTTTTAACATCGATGTGTCTTGAGATCCATCTCTATAAAGCCCATGGACGGCTTATGTTAAGAGGCGTTTAATTACGTAAGAACTTTTAAAGGGTAATTATCTTGAATTACCATTGAATTTTATAGATAAAAATGGAAAAACTACCACCCAGTGAAGACTCTGGCTTTTATTACTATTATTGTTTTGTCAAACATTGTCAGGACTCGTTTGCCACTTATGTATACCACTAACAGCTCACTGACAGTAGATAAGGAACTAGATTTTTCCGGAATAGATTTTTAACTGTAACTGTCTCTTATTTGCATTTCATATGTGTGAAAACCCGAAAACATCCTACCAAATTAATTATTACAGATTACGTTTTACGCGGGGCCTGATGGCCAAGTGACTAGCGCTCTGGTGCCCGGTGTCATAGTTTCGGATTCGAGTTCCGGCGTGGCCCTGTATCTTTGTAGTGGTTCGAAATCTAATTTAAAACTGTAGGTCCCTGTCCGTAGTCCCTGTCCCTGTTCATCGTAGGGCTGATAACCCTACGACGATCTGTAAAAAGAAAGCTTCTCCTGTCACGAAATCTGCCAGTAGGCAGACGCCCGTGGCCCACCATGGGGTTGCTACGCCAATGAAGAAGATTGGTTTGGTTTGGTTTGTCGCTCTACGGTCATCTTGTGCACACTTTAGGCTAAATAGACCGGGACCTACAGTTTAAAGTGGATTCCGAACCACTACAAACATCCATGGCAGCGCCGGGACTCGAGCCCGAAGCCTATGGTACCGAGAGCCAGAGCGCTAGCCACTCAGATACGCATTACAGATACGCATGCGCAATTTCCTATGAGCATGCGCGCTAGCGAGAAAAAGCTAACGGACGTCCAAAATACGGTATGCAAAAACTCTCTAATAACAACTCATTCTCAAATGTTGCTAGACTTTTATGAATACTTACTACACAGGAATTTAATGTAAAGAACTCCGTATATGAATAGTATACTGAGGATGGAACGTCCAGAATATGTGATCCAAATTCAATCCAGAAATTGGTAATTGTACAATAATATGGAAAATTAAGTAGGAAAATTTATGACAAATTTTGAAGCTGAAATCTATGCTATACATTAAGCAATAAATAATTTATAATTTTAGTAAATAATGATTGCTACTCTAAAGTAATAATATTCATAGATTCCATTATAGCCAAACAAGTTATCTCATTAAATCATCACACTGAAAACCCAATAATAACTCAAATTAAGAAAGATATCAAATATTTAAGAATTAAAGTCAAGCAAATTGTATTCCAGTGAATACCATCGCACGCGGGAATTAAAGGTAACTTCACTTGCAAAGAAAGGAAGCCATGTTAATATTGGAAAGAAACAAGAAATCAGAATCTCCAGAGTCACAATCACCAGAATCTTTAAAGAAATATATTCATAGAGAATTTTTTAAGAAATTGAAAGATAATCTCATAACTAAATCTGAAGGCAAAAGTTGTATAATATTCAAAACAGCTGAAAATTCTTTAACCACGTAAAGAGGCAGTTGCCAACTTTCGATTAAAAACCAGACACGATTGTCTTGCGGAACACCTATACAGGATTGGTGTCCTCACCTCGAACACTTGCCCAATATGTAGAGGTGGAACAATGAATTCAGAACATATTTTGAAATGTCCAGGACTGAACTGGGAAGCTTAGCGCCACGGAGAAGTCTTACAATTGTATTGGGAGGCCAGAAACCTCATGGACTAAAATAAAGGGCCAAGCGTTTTTATTTACTCTCTCCCATTTTGACTTTTTGTGGTGTGTGAGCCCGACTTATTATTTATTACTGTTTTACTGTACGTTTACTTTGTCCTACTTGTTCCTCCTTTGTGTGAGATTCTTATTATAATGGATTGGTTTCCAATAAGGCTATATGTTACAACATATGGAAAATTTAAAAAATTTCTTTCGCCTTGAGAAATAAGAAATACTTTTTTTTCCTTATTTCTCAACACGAAAGAATTTTTTTAAATTTTCCATATGTTGTAACATATGGCTTTGTTATTATAATAATGGCTTTGTTATTATATATAATAAAAATAAATTAATAGTTTAAAAAAACTAAAAAAACACGCTTTTAGAGTTAATCTATCTAAAAAGTAAAAAATAATTGTTAGCATAAGAATAAAATGGCTGACGAGAAAATGAATGTCGCTGTTCTAAAAGCGTGGGGTGCTCGATATCAATCGTTATAATTTTTCACTAGTTCATTCCGAAATGCAGAGTTAGTGTAAAAATGTCATACAAAGCACCCCACGCTTTTGGAACAGTGACATTCATTTTCTCGTCAGCCATTTTATTCTTATGCTAACAATTATTTTTTACTTTTTAGATAGATTAACTCTAAAAGCGTGTTTTTTTTAGTTTTTTTAAGCTGTTCATTTATTTTTTACTTTTTAGTTTGATTAACTCTAAAAGCATGTTTTTTAGTGTTTTTAAACTAATATTTAAATGAGGTCCCGGTACGGAGGAGTGGAACTATAGTTCTTACGATAATGTAATTGTGAGTAAAACAAAGGCTAAATGCGAATAGTCCGTTGTGACACTGTCCCACGGATCTGATCGCTTAAAGTAGGGCAAAATCGAGCCCAAAGAGTCAGTTATAAACAAACATACAGGTGAAACTAATATAAAAGCGTATTAAAAAGAATCAACTGTTTTCTTTCTGAAAGATGCCTGTAAATGTTTCTTTGCAGCGCTATTATTGTATATGAGGAGAAACAGATCTCCAGGGGAAAAAGTCAGTTACATACATACAAACATACAAACATACATACATACATACATACAAACATACAGGTGAAGCTAATAAAAGCGTATTAAAAACTTTATTTGTTATTATTATTAGATTTCATGTATAAATGATGGGTTATACTACTGGGAACCTGTGTCTATTGAAAATTCATGTTGTCTATTGTGCTGTCTTTTAAGAACTCCTGGAGGGCCAGAGGCTGCGACCATAGCTTTCAAACATTGTATCATACCTCTAGGTACAATTACGGTATTAGAAAATGTTACAGTATATACATTCGTTATGGAGATTATTATCCGACTGAATATCGGAGGAAATCGATTCCGAATTGCATACTAGATACTTCTTTGTGGAAAGATGTGTTGATTTTGAAATGTTACCTGGAGGAAGATGTTTTCCTAGTCAGTATAATAAAGACTTACTTTACAAGAAATGGCGGAGGAAAAAAGTTTTGTGGACCATTAAAAAATATAATTCCGGAGAAATGTGCTAAAGAACTCAATGTGCTTCTTCAGATAACTCAACTTCACGATATGAGTGAGTTGAATAAAGAACTATAATCTGTAGAAAAAGAAGGGGGATATATAAAGATTCACAATTTTCCTAATGATTCTGTAGCTACGATAGGTGTCGTTAAATTCAATATATATCTTTTTAATTCAAAAGAAAAAGTTATTACAGTTTCGAAAATAAATATATTTTTACGAACATTGCACAGAGTTTTTCTGCTCTCAGTAAGTATCCACCATGCATTCCCACGAAAATTTTGTTCTCGAAAAGTATTATTAAGGAATTGTAAGTAGCGTTTCTACAACAAACTAAGAATCTGAAGTTTAACCTTCAACCTTGAACTCAAAGTTAACAGATCTTTCTTTCAAGGACGGGTCTTGATCCTTATGTTAGACTTCGGTATTTGCACGGTTTTTTTTTCACCCATTAGACTTTGGAACCGATAACGAGAGAGGGAGAAAGAAAAAAGGGAGTGTGCGGAGTCTAGTGAAGAGTTCCAGCTAGTACAAAGAATAAAAAGAACGAACTGGCTTAACGAACTGTTTTTAAGATGACTTTGTAAATATTTGTTATATAACTGTGTTATGTGTTGCAGTTAGAAGTGCTGTCTTACCAAATTTTAATAAATGTAATTATCCTTTGTCTGCTTTCTCTCAATAATATAAATACAATTAATAATAAATCTTTTTTTCAGTGTCAAAATTTATTTTAATGAAATATTTTACTTATTTAAATAAAACTTTCATTCCAAACCAATTAATGACAAAAAAAATTCGTGTATAACACATAGTCTTTTGATAATGTATTTATGGGAGGTTAAAGATGGTATTCCTACTGATGTTCTAAAATAAATATAATATAAGTAATATATAAGAAAAAGAAGAAGAAGAAATGTAAGTACACAATATACAAGTAATAATAAAATAAGTATTATATAAATCTGTTCAAATTGCTTGCGAAAAGAAATATACGAAGGTCTAGAAATAAAAATAAACTGCTATTAGGAAATAAAAAATGATATACAATTTGCTGATATCAAAGAATAAAAATAGGAATGTGAGAAAAGAATCGTATGCAAACATTTGCTGTACGTGTTTAGAAAAGTGTAAAAAATGAATTTTCTCACAAAAATATGACTATCAGTAACTATTTTGTTCCAAAAAGAGAAGATATGAAATATTTCAATTCTAAACACGACTTTACTTGTATCCCCGATTCAAGTAATTTTTTGCCTCCTGAAAATTGCAATACAAAAAAATATTAAATATACAAATTAATTCATTTGGGATATATAGTTTGTGATTGTATTCTACCATGTACTATTTCAAATATCATAGAAACAACTAACTGATTTATAAAAGTGTGGTTAACATGATGACTTTTTATACAGTACAAGACCGTAGCTCCAATTTTAAAACCGTAATATAAATTGACCGTAAATATAAAACCACACCAAAAATTGTGCAAAAAAAAAAAATATATATATATATATACAGTGCATGCTAAAAGTTGCTAGAGAATTTTTTGCGAATATCTTTCTCATTATAATATGTTCATCTTCTGTAGTTTGAACATAAATAACCAATACCCAGTTTTAAACAATGTGTTTTTTCAATTTCTTCTATTAGCTCACACTCTCCCTATATATATCTTGTTCAAATTTTCAATCGTTAATAAAACACTTTTTATGCATCCACTCAAGTTCAAATACATTTTTTTTTAACTTGTAATGGGTGACACTTGATGTTAATACAGTTTTTTCAAATATTAATTCAGTAATTAAATTTAATTAATTAATTTTATTTTTTTTTAGATTTAAGTTGCATATGTCTACCAATAGATGGCTCCAGATAAACTTAAAAAAATGAATGAAAATTATTTATAAAGGACTTTCTGCAATAGAGTGAAAAAAAGTAGGAATTGAGTAAAAAAAAATTTTTTATATTACTTGTTTGCAAGGAATGCTCAACAATGACAGTAACTTTCATCATTTGTGGTATCAGTTCTACGTTCAGTGCATATGATTTTGTTTTAAATTATAATGTTTTTTCATTTAAGAACAACTGTGCAAATAGTTACGCATCCTCCCATTTGGTCTAAGAGCTCCTCCATTTTTTTATACGCTTTTATTAGTTTCACCTGTATGTTTGTTTGTCTGTAACTGACCCTTTGGGCTCGATTTTGCCCTACTTTAAGCGATCAGATTTAATTTAAACGTTGTAGACTTATCAAGGACCGACGACACTAAAATATTTTGACAAGTTTATTATCTCATCATGATTAGGATCGCCAGGATTAGTGATTTTATTTTAACTTATAAAGAGCAATTTAACCCATGTAGAATGAAAGTATTCAGTAAAGACATTCAAACCTACGTGGGACAGCAACACAACGGATAACGCGGCCGTCTACGGATCAGGAGATTCCCTGTTCGAATCCTGGCCGGCTCGACATATTCGCATTTATTCTTTGTTTTACTCACAATTTAATTATTGTAAGAACTATAGTTCCAGTCCTCCGTACAGTCTCCGTTCAAAAACACTAAAAAACACGCTTTTAGAGTTAATCAAACTAAAAAGTAAAAGATAAATTATAGTTTAAAAAACACGCTTTTAGAGTTAATCAAACTAAAAAGTAAAAAACAATAGTTAACATAAGAATAAAATTACTGACGAGAAAATTAATGTCACTGTTCTAAAAGCGTGGGGTGCTTTGTATGACAATTTTAAACTAATTCTGCATTTCGGAATGAAACTAGTGAAAAATTATAACGATTGATATCGGGAACCCACGCTTTTAGGACAGTGACACTAATTTTCTCGTCAGTATTTTATTCTTATGTTAACAATTATTTTTTACTTTTTAGTTTGATTAACTCTAAAAGCGTGTTTTTTAGTTTTTTTAAACTATAATTTATTTTAAAAGAGTAGCATTAACTTTCGTTTGTGACTGTTATGCTTTGATGGCATCACAGTTCTGATCAAAAGCCTTCTAAAAATGGCGTCTGACGATTTGCACGCTATACCCATTTCTTTAAATGCAATAGAAGAATTTGCCCTTCTACAGATTTATCGTAACCAACGTTGGTACAGACAATGGGAATGTTTGATTTAGATCTCCTTCTTCTTCACTGACGTGGCAGCCTCATGGTGGATCAAGACCCTCTGCCTACTGGCAGATTTCAAGACAGGAGATGTTTTCTTTTTACGGGATAGGCATGTGATCAGTACGCCCAAAGCTCCATAGTCATATTAGTCCGAGACCTACGATTTAAAGAAGATTCTGAACCACTATAAGCATCCAGGGCACCGCAGGGAGTCGAACACGAAACCTCCTCAGTCATTGAGCGCCAGAGCGCTAGTCACTCAGCCATCAGCACTCCCCCTCCCCTTTGTTATAGTTTGCTTGTCTGATTCAACCCAATGTTTGGCGGCCTGGTGGCCAAATGTCTAGTGCTTTGGTCATCGCATGAAGCGCATGGCCTTTGGTGCCATGGGGTTCAGGTTCGAATCGTGCCTGTGGCATGGATGTTGGTTAGTGGTTCGGAATACACGTTAAACTGATTAACGTCTCTGTCTAATTAACCCAAAGTGTGACTGTAATGACCGTAGAGAGACAAACTAAATCAAATCAACCCTATGTATTAACCATCAGTCTACTGACCCTGCACTAAATTTTTGCTAAAGGTACTACAGGAATTCTACTGATTTGCTCATAAATTTTTTTTAGCACAAATTTATGCTAAAAAAATTAATTATCATATAAACATTTTAGATCGAATAATCCTATATATCATTTGTCTTCATATATTCTACAGTTACTGAATTTCACACTAATATTTGAAATGTGGCATTAACATTTGTACCATTCGGTATTATATATGGGCAGCTAAATATAAAATGAAATGTTTTTTTTTTTTATAAATCAAAGTAGGTCAACCATTAAATTTGTTTTCTGGTATATAATATTTCAACATAATAATAATAACAGTAAATCTATAGGCAACTCGCAAATGAAAAAAGTTCTTTGTTGTTCCAAATTAAATTTTTCATTCTAACTTTTTACTAGATTTTCGTACTAGTTTTGTCCTTTTTTGGTTGGTCTCAAACATACTCAGGGAATTCAGCCTAATATTTTAGTGTATTCTTTGTACTACTTTAAGTTGTAGAGAAAGGTGAATAGTTTTCGAAGTATCCCTTTTAGGTATTAGATGGAATGTATCTGGTAAATCTACATGAAACAAGGTTTCAATTGCCTTTGGTATTAATTTGACGATAATCTAATAAAGAAACTTTATTTAAGCTATCTAATAAAAAAAACATAATTTATGTGTGGAGAATTGCATACAGAAATTCCTATAATAATTTGGATGTTTTTTGCTATGGTGATATAATAGTATACGAAAATTAAATTACAAAACAAGTAATATAAAAAAAAATTTTAAAGTCAATTCCTACTGTTGCTTTCACTCTGTTGCAGAAAGTTCTTTATAAATAATTTTCATTCATTTTTTTAAGTTTATCTATTGGTAGATACATGCAACTTAAATCTAAAAAAAAAAGACTAAAATTAATTAATTAAATTTAGTGAATGAATTAATATTTGAAAAAACTGTATTAACATCCAGTGTCATCCACTACAAGTTCAAAAAAAAGTGTATTTGAACTTGAGTGGATGAATAAAAAGTATTTTATGGACGATTGAAAATTTTAACAAGATAAATATAGGGAAAGTGTGAGCTAATAGAAGGAATTGAAAAAATTAGTCGCCAGCACTTCAATATAAGTATTCTTATACAGCATTAATATAAATATTTGCCTCTGATACTGAATTTTATACTAATATGGATGAAATTTTATATTAATTTATTTTACACTAAAAAATCTCCCGCGTGGTTCCGGGTTAGAATAGCTCCACTGTAGCCCATGCATGTCGTAAAAGGCGACTAAAATGCTCGACCCCAGTGCCCGAGGGTATAGCGGGTGGGGTACTTTGGTGCCCCATGTCTTTGTACTGCAAGGTCAATGATAAAATAAAGTTGCATTTTTTTTTTTTTTTAATCATGACTTGTCACGGGTTCATAGACTTGGTCTAGATGTTGCTGTCTACCAAGTGGGATAAGAAACACTAAAAAATTACTCACCATGATACTAATATAAATATTGTTATAAATTACTGATAGAAATATTTGTCTCTAATTCTGAATTTTATACTAATATGAATGAAATTTTAATTCTCACGGTTTTACGTATTCTTGGTAAAAAAAAAATTTTTTTTTTTGTTTTTTTTTTTCAAAGCATTTTGTAACCACCTGTAAGTTTATAAAGTTGTTGAATTATATGAAATGTAACACATAAAAAAGGGAATAATTGACCCTACCCCGTAAAAAGAAAAACATCTCTCGTCTCGAAATCCACCAGTAGGTAGACGGCCTTGGCCCACACTGGGTTGTTGCGCCAATGATGATGATGAATACTAATATGGGGCTTGATGATTAAGTGATCAGCCCTAGGTGACACAGGGTTCAAATCCCTGTTGGGTCGTGGATGTTTGCAGTGGCTTGGAATCCACTTTAAATCGTAGTTCCCCGTCTAATATGATTGTTGGGCGTAGGGTTGACAACCCTACCCGGTGAAAAGAAAACATCTCTTGTCTCGGAGTCTGCCAGTAAACAGACGGCCTTCAGGCACCATTGAAAAAGAAGGCTACTATGAACGAAAAATTAAAAAAAAAATGATTTATTCTCTCAATATAAATTTTTATCATAAAAAAATCAATAACAAAAGCTAAGGAAATTTTTTTTTTTAATATGTGGAAAAATAAACAATAAGTAATGTAACAATACCTTAGTTTTTTATTTAAAAATTTATTACAAAAAATTTTAATAATTATTTAAATTTTAATATCTATATATTAAATATTATATATATTATTTAAATAAAATAAAATTTATTTAATTTATAAAAAAAATTTTATTAGATAGAAATTAATTAAAATTTCATTTTCATTAACTAATAGTTTATTATAAATTTTATGAAAAATTTAATAATTTATAAATATAAATATAAATGTATCATAAATAAACATTCAGTACATAATAATAAAAAAGTTTAATTGATTATATTTAATGTACAAAAAATGGGAAACCAATACTATTAACAGGGTCAACGTGCATACTAAATATGGCAATATGAGCCTTTATGATTGCTACTTAGTTGTAAATTGGATTGAGCATTGAGAGTTTGTTATTTTATTTATTAATTTTTAAAATTCTAATTATATTTTAAAATATTCAATAAATAAAGTAAGACTTCTTTTTTACATCAAACAGAGTTCTAGAACCCAAAATAACTGGATAATTCTACAGAAAAATTAATGCTTACATAAAAATTTCCTCCGATAAATCTCATTATATAATTCCAATTAGACTTTATCTCAAGGATTCGTATTATCTACACGAATTAATGACAGGATGTGTTATCACAATTGCATAACATACATCCTGTGACTGATATCAATTTATTCTCAAGTGTTGCTTTTATGAAAACTATGCTCTTATCGAAACTTGCAACATAAATGTAAGAAGGAGTTATTTATTAATAATTCAATCTATGCATAGGGAATAAAGTAGGAAATAGAGTGTCGAAAATATGTGGTCCACATTCAATCCAGAACATGGTAAATGTACAATAATATGGAAAATTGAAAATTACACATTTGCTAATCAAAAGAAGGCTGGAGAAGAATGTAACATTCAATTTTCTACAGAAATGATAGATTACACTGCTTGGTCCCTGAGTTTATTTAAATACTCTAAAAATAGATCACGTATAGCATGTAGTATTACAAGATGTCCTGGAGGGCCAGAGTCTGTGACCATAGCTTTCAAACTGGTTGTCATCTCACCTCTCGGTACTGATGTGGAGTTGGTGAATGTGGCAAATTATACTTTCATTGAGAAGGCTCGATATCCACCACAATATAAGGATGCCCCGATTACAAATTGCGTACCAGTTTCTGCTTTGTGGAAAGGTACCTTGATTCTGAAGTGCTACCTGGAGAAAGTTGTTTGCCCAATCAGTGTGATAAAGACTTACTTTGCTAGAAGTCGCATTGAAGTGGTGAAAAGAGACTACGTGTGGACTCTTAAAAATTATAATTCTGGAAAATTGTTCCAAAAAATTTTGATTCCTCTAAAACATCGAGTGCATGGCATGAGTAAGTTGAATATAGTGCTGTATGCCTTTGAAGAAAATGATGAGTATTTAAGGATTCACATACTTTCTGATGATTCTGGAGGTGGGACTCCTTTTGTCAGGTGCAAGGTGTCTCTTCTCAATTCTAAAGGTAATGTGATTATCAGTTTGGAAGATAAGCAGATTTTTAATAAGTGTCCTAGGCACATTTGGAACTTTCCGAATTTCATTACCGGAAAGATGTTAAATTTAGATCAGAATCCATCTGGTGTGTTTCACTTGAGTTTTAAATTAGCTGTTTCATTAAACGTAGACAGTCAGAAGGAACAAAACGCTTTTGAATTTTACGAAAACCTGGATATTCCTGGTAACCAAAACAGCTTGAACAATGATCTTCTTCATCTGTACGCCGACAAAAAACTGTGTGACGTCACTTTGACAGCAGGAAACAAAGAATTCCGGGCCCACAAGATTATTCTCTCTTCCAGATCGCCGGTCTTTGAATCCATGTTTCAAAACGACATGCTGGAAAAGAACACGGGAATCGTTAACGTTGCCGATATGGATTCAGAAATTTTGAGCATGCTGTTGGAATTTGTGTACTCGGACACATTTGTTGGCAAAGATATGGATACAGCCATAAAGCTCTATCTTGCTGCAGATAAGTACCAAATTTTGTCCTTGAGAGAGGACTGTTCGTCTTTTATGAAATCTAACCTTACTGTGAGAAATGTCTGCGAGTTACTGATCTTTGCAGACGATCATCGAGATGATCGACTTAAAACGGCTGTCCAAGATTATATTTGTATATTAGGATCTGAGATTATGGAAACAGAATTCTGGGAGACTTTTGTGGTGGAAAGACCGAAATTAGCTTCTGAAGTACTGCATAAGATATCTCTTAAATATTTAAGGTATTAGTATATTATACTTATTGGTGAAAATGTTCTCTGATAAAAAAAAATAGCTTTGAAATAAGGTGATTCTCAAATAAATACCAGTCCCCAAAAATGGAAGGATTTCCAAAGATTAAAAATAAATATATAAAATTAACAGAAAGTAAAATTAGAAAAAAAAGTAAATTTTGGGGTAAATGGAATTAGCCATTTTGAATCAAGATTTTTTTTTTTTTTTTTTTGTAATAAATTTTTTTCAAAACAGAAAAAGTCTGTTTTTTTGATAAAGTTTCTTGCGTAATTTTTTTACTATATTTTATTTGAAAGTTTATAGTTTTTTTTTTTGTTACATAAAGTTTGTTACAGATAATGTCTTTGAAAAAATATTGTTAAGGCTATGTCAGAATCCTAAGCTTTATTAAATTATTGTACAATATGATTTTGAATTAAAAACAAAATAGTTAGACTTCTAAATTTTATGAGCTTTAATATTATTTATCAGCTAAAATTTGAGCTAATTTATCAGCTAAAATGTCTTTAAAATTATTTATCTTACATTGTTTATATCATTTTGAATTATAATTTTGCGATATTCAGATTTTTTTTTTTGTCATAATCTGAGATAATGTTTTACATGTATTGAAAACAAAATAATTTTAATAATTTAATTATTTTTTATATTTATTATTATATTTATTATTTATTATTATTATTAATTATTTTTTAATTTTAATTTTTATAATTTTTTGATTAGCAATTGCTTATTAAATGAATTTATATAAACGTATTATTAACAACATTTTAAAATGGATTTTTCTTTAAATTCAATTTGTAATATTAAAGCAATTGTGAAAAAAATATTGCAATTTTATTTTAATGAAATTATAGCGTAAAATTTATTATTTGACTAAAAAGAAAACATTTGTTCTTTTTGCTCTTTTTGCTCATTTTTTTCCGTAAATTTGTTATTAATATTTTCGTTATAATAAATTTGCATTATGAAAGTTGATACATTTGATAAATTTATATATATTTGAATTTTAAATTTATTATTTAATGGATTATTTGATATTATGATATGGATAGTATTTTATCATTCCATACTTTACTGGATTAAATTTCTCTAATTTATCTTTATCATAAGCTTCTTTTCTCTATTAATATAAAATGTTCAATGATCAATGATTGATCATTTGATTGATGATTTGCTGTATTAATGATTGATTATTTGTTTGATGATTTGCTGTATTAATGATTGATTATTTGTTTGATGATTTGCTGTATTAATGATTAATAATTTGCTGCATTAATTTTGGCTTATAATTATGTTTAAAATTATTTCTCTAAAATGACTATACTGTAGCAATGCTAATTATAAAAAGTAATTTTTATAATCTATTTATTCATTTAAAAAAAAGATTTCAATTTTGAATATTTTTAAAGTACATATATTTTTTAGAAAACGAAACAAATTTAATGTTATAAATTCATTGATACACTATAACACTAATAGGATCTTTAAGTGATATATATTTTACATTTAGTAAATTAAAAAATACAATAAAAAGTGTTTAATTTAATTTATTTTTTAATACACTGTTAAAGTATTCAAATTATTTTTAAATTATAAGTAAGTAAGTAAGTTATATGTAATAACAGTGGTATTTTCTTATCTATCCATGTAAACATCACTGCTTGATTATCATATACAATAATCCCAAACAATACATAATTTAATTGATGAAATTTTTCATTAATTTAACTATAAGGAATATTATTTTTATAAAGAACCCTTTGTTGCTATAGCACTATAATGATATTGACAGACTATATTTACTTACTATGCAGAAGACGTCCAAGTTTTTTTGCAATTGATAAGTTAATTATATTACTCCTTTTCAGCAATGTATTGGCTTTTAATTGATTTTTAATTTCTGATTTTTTCTGTATCGGTAATTGGAATGTAGCATCCAACAATGTAGTAGGAAGGGCCTGAATAGCAGAGTGTCTAGCGTTCTGGCGCTCGATACCACAGGTTTCGAGTTCGAGTTCCGGCGGTGCATGGATGTTTGTAGTGGTTCGGAATCCACTTTAAACCGGAGGTCCTGGTCTAACATGATCGTAGAGCGTTGCGGAGGTATTGTTATTCCGCGTCCGTAGCTTATCTTCAAACTACACGCACCACCTGGATAGTGCTAACTGAGTAATGTCGGTGCAGCGCTTGCCTTAAGGCATCCAAGACAGTTGTCTAAGTGTTTGTCAGCTGCATTAGAACAAATATAATGTAGTAGGACATTAATTAAATCATTGTGTGCTACATTCCTACATCCAACAATGCATCCAGGAATGTAAGATTGAAAGGGAAGTCTAGATCCAAATTAATGGAGTCTGGATCTAGACTTTCCTTTCTATTAGAATATTTCCCTATTATCATCCTATTTCAATACTACTTCTTATCATCCTGTCCTACTACTATCATATTTCCTTTCTACTATCATATACAAATTGAGAAAAAAAAATTCAAATATTGCATTTCAAATTGTAAAATCTTATCAACATCATGTTCCATTTTTAAAACTCTTAAAATTTGTCAAGTATGTCACATTTGTAAGGTTTAACTATTATTAATATATAACCGCGAGAGGTCGCGGTTATAACTGGTAACTGTGACCAATAACTGGGACCTTAACTGCGTGGTCCAGTGTGGTAGGTAGTTGCGGTGAGATCTTCAGACCACGAGGTGACCGCTAGGAGCGTCAGATCAAAACAGACGGTCAGGGACCGGATCTTGGCTTTTAAATATTAATACTATTGTAGAAGAGGCACAGGGTGCCATGTGTATGTATATACTAACTGTGTAAATAAAAATTAATATAATTAGAAAGAGAGTATTTCATCCTGACACAACGAGCCTCTCTAGTATAGCAGCTTGCACATTATTGAATTTTAAATCGACTTAGTTTTAAATTTGTTACTATTTGAGAAACTATGTTGTTCTATACCCTGATCTAATATCAGGGTATAGAACAACATATTTGGCCTGATATCATCCGCCATTGGAATATCAGAGAGTAGCAAAGGGACCAAAGGATGGTGAAAGACCACTAAACTCAAGCATATTTATTACGGCTATTTGAAACCGACATCCCCAGATACAACTCCTTGAAATTTATACCAGAACAGAAAGACATCTCGGTTACGTGTATATTTTGTCCATTAGCACCACCACTTTTAATCCGGCTTCATTTGTTATATTTCAAACCAAGGTCTCCCAAGGATAACCAACATTTTTAATAATGGATACAACTTTTAAAAGCAATGATTATTGTTTTATTAGCAGATTCAACGTTATTCAGGATGTGCCACAGATGGTGTGATACAGTTAATCAATATGATGGAGGAAATAAAATTGTATAATTTAGAGAAATCAACCTCTGGGATTTCGTAACGTTCTTCTCTCGGGAGTCCAACGGAAGGACTTTCTGGCCTACAGATTTACCCTCTTTTCACTGACTTTTTGTTTCAGCTTCCTTCATTTGTTTACCAAAGTAGCGCTCTTGCTCACCGAATGACACAATAAAGGTGTTTTTTTTTATATTTTTCCTGAAAAAAAATTGTAATAATGGATTTAATATTTAAAACAATTATTATTATTTTAAATAATTAATGTTTTAATTTTTTGACTATTATTAAAAAATAATAAAATTAATTGTCATCGCTACAAGGACATTTCTAAACAAATTATTATCATGTGTTCTTTGTTATCGCTTTAGCATTCCAACTGTATCTCCATGGCAACAGCATTAAAAGCAATCACATGACCAAGCTAATGAAAACTGCGTCTGGCTTTCTGCATAATGTTTTCAAACAATTGACCTATTCGTGAAGCACATACGTTAAAATATAATTTTTTTTCAAATATTTTACCAAAAGATGAAGAAAGACCACTACACCTCACGCACAATTTTTTACGGCTGTTTAAAACCGACATTTCCACAAGCAATTCCTGAAAATATTTACCCTTACAGAAGGGCTTCTCGGTTACATATATATTTTGTCCTTCACACCACAAAAACGGACTATTAATTAGTCTTTTTCGTCGAGTTTTTTTTTTCTTCATTTGTTGAGTTTCAAACCAAGGTCCAAGGTATTTTTTAAACCAAACTTGTTATCCCATGAATGAACCAGACATGTTATCCCATGAATTGTATATGAAATTAATGAACATAAATTTAACGTTTTATGTCCAACAATAAATTAAGCTTATTATAGAAACAGAATATTTAACATCTTTAAAATTAATTGGATTAATTGATCCCTGACCTATCCATTTCATATTTATTTAAAAGAAATTTAGCTTTTTTTTTTAATTGTTAAGCCATTCCGTGGACAGATTAGAATGCCACAATGCAATTAATATTTCGTTCCAGTTTTTAACTAAAAAAATGATAAGTAAATAATTGGATTTATCGCTTGTCTTATTTTATCATTTGATACAACTTTTTTTTCCAACCTTTCAAATTGACTCTTAACTCGACATAAAAAACATTTTACTGAATTTAATTAAAATATTAGATTCAAAACATTTCAATCGAAGTGATTTAATGAATATTAAATTTTAAAAAAAAGCTTTATCAAATTAAAACTCTTTGAGCCTGAATGGTCGAGTGGCTAGAGCTCTGGCGCTCGGTACCACAGGTTTTTAAGGTTCGAGTCCCGGCGGGGCCGTGGATGTTTGTAGTGGTTTGGAATCCACTTTAAACAGTAGGTCCCAGTCTAATAGAATTGTAGAGCGTTGCTGAGGTATTGTTACTCCGCTTCCGTAGCTTATTATCGAGTTACACTCACCTCCTGGGTAGTGCTAAGTGAGTAACGTCTGTGCAGCGCTTGCCTTAAGGCATCAAAGACAATTGTCTAAATGTTTGCCAGCTGCATTAGAAAAAAAATTTAAACTATTTCAAAAAAAGTAAAATTTATGCTTTAGCTCGTTTGTTTACTTGGGGTTAGGCAGGTGTTTATTTTATCCTATATTTTGTCCGCACAGGAAAATTTAATGTTGCATAAAATTGATCTATGATGATGAATGAACTGGGATATGGGGATGTGAAGCAACAAGGACTATAATCCCCTAATCACTATATAAATGAACAGTTAGTTTTCTTTTTTAATATGTCACTCTCCACAACGCTCTACGATCGTGTTAGACCGGGACCTACGGTTTAAAGTGGATTCCGAACCACTACAAACATCCATGGCACCGCCGGGACTCGAACCCGAAACCTGTGGTGTACCGAGCGCCAGAGCGCTAGCCACTCGGCCATTCAGGAAAATTGATCTAGCCACTCGCCTTACGTTTCAATTGAAAGTACGAAAATTAAATTAAAGTACGAAATACTAAAGAAGTAAGTAGGAAACGCTTAAAGATAAAGTAGGAAACACTTATAGCATCAGCTAAAAAAAAGCGAAATGAAACTATCACATTCATTACTTTGAACAAAATTATAATCCCTCTATTTAAAAGAAAAACTCCCCCTACCTGACTGATCCCGCATTGCAGTAAGTTCGCTACCTTAGATTTATTTATTGGAAAAGGTGGAATATTTGGGGATAGATAGTTTCTAAAGAAAATCTCTCCTATTCTACTGATTCTACAATACTGGGCTTTCAACTATTCCCTACTTTCAAATTAGGTATCCAGTAATCCGTCAGTTGACTTCTCAGACGAAATATGGCCCACAATTGAGAGGTTACACAAAGTTAAGCATTATTAGTCTTCACGGAATTCAATTATTCATCAATCTATTCATTATTTTAAGTTTATAACTCTCTTTATTTTTTTATATTTAAACACACTCTGATAAAAAAATAATTTATGAAATTTTTTTTCATCATTTCGATGTTAGTTTTTGTAAATTTAATTAGAAAAAAAAAAAAGGGTAAAGAAGAATCAAAGAAAAATCTCAATCTAGATGCAAAATATTGATAATAATAAAGAATTGTGGTTCGTCAAATTGTAATAAGAAAAAATTGTGAATAAATATTTGTAATAATTAAAATAAATAAATAAATAAAAAAATTAGAAAGTAAAATCTAAACAAGCCTATATAAAAAATTTTTTTGTTCTAATGCAGCTGGCAAACACTTAGGCAGCTTGGTCTGCGATGCCTGAAGGCATCCAAGGCACAGACGTTACTCACATTGCATTACCCAGGGGGCGCGTGTAACTTGAAGATAAGCCACGGACGCGGAGTAACAATGCCCCCCCAACGCTCTACGATCATATTAGACAGGGACCTACGGTTTAAAGTGGATTCAGAACTACTACACACATCCATGGCACCGCCGGGAATCGAACCCGAAACATGTGGTACCGAGCGCTAGCCACTCGGCCATTCGGGCCCCAGCCTATATAACATAACATTTAAAAGAAGCAAAAATATATTTAAAAATATTACTATCGCATAAATATCAAAAATTGAATATTTGAAACAATAACATCAATTAATATTAATTTAATTATTTTTTTAACAATTAAATTTAATATTAACAGGGATTTTTATAATAATATTTAAATCCAGGGACACGATAACAACAATTAAATTAAATTTCTATTTTGAGCCTTCAAGCTGTAAAAAATTATTTATGTTTACTCCTAATTAGAATTTATTCATAATTTTTTGACTAAATACATGGATAAAAAAAGAAAACTACAGAGAAAAAATTAGTACTTTAAGTGAACTGAACTTTTTAACTTATAGTTCTTAAATTATATTGAAATATCATTCATACAAACGTAGATTTTTATATATTAAATGTACAATTAATATATAAAAATCTACGTATTATATATATATATTAAATGTAATTATTTACCACATTCAGTAAGAGAAGTTTTTTTTATAAAATATTTCAAATGGAAAAAACTATTTCATAACAAAAGTAAATATAAAACTGTAAAAAAAATAAAAAAAAATGCCCGAAGGATATTAATTATCTAAAACTGATACCTTAAACCCAAAAAGATTCTTTTGTTTTCTTAAATTAAGAGATCATTTATTTTATTTTACTAAAATATTTTTTTAAAAATTAAAATGTATTGAATATTAATTATAAGACTTGTCAAAAATATTAAAACTTTATTGAATACATTAAAATTTGATTTTTGTTATTTTACGGTAAAGGAAAGAATATCCTAAAAAAAGAAAAATACAAAAAAAAAAATGTATGTTTAATATTTGTGTTGTTCTAATGCAGCTGGCAATAAAGAGACAGTTAATCTTTATGCCATAAGGGAGGGCTGCACCATTGTTACCCATTCAGCACTACCCAGGGGGTACGTGTAGCTTGAAGATATGCTATGGACGCGAGTAACACTACCCCCACAACGCTCTTCTACCCTCTTAAACCAAGACCTACGGTTTAAAGTGGATTCCGAACCCTTTACAAACATCCATAGCTCCGCCTGGACTCGAATCCGAAACCTGTGGTGCCGAGCACCAGAGCGCTAGTCACTCGGCCATCAGGCCCCTTTATCTTGTATTATGTATATCTTTTGTATTTTATATTTATTTATATACACTGAAGTGACAAAAGTCATGGGATACCTCTTAATATCGTGTCGGCACTCCTTTCGCCCGGCGAAGTGCAGCAACTCGACGTGGCATGGACTCAACAAGTCGTTGGAAGTCTTCTGCAGGAATATTGAGCCATGCTGTCTCGATAGACGTCAATAATTGTGAAAGCGTTGATGGTGCAGAATTTTGGGCACGAACAGACCTCTCGATGATGTCCCATAAATGCTCGATGGGATTCATGTCGGGCGATCTAGGTGGCCAGATCATTCGTTGGAATTGTCCAGAATGTTCTTCAAACCAATCGCGAACAGTTGTGGCCCGGTGACATGGCGCATTGTCATCCATAAAAATCCCATCGTTGTTTGGGTACATGAAGTCCATGAATAGCTGCAAGTGATCTCCAAGTAGCTGAACATAAGCATTTCCAGTCAATGTTCGGTGCAGTCGCATCAGAGGACCAAGTCCATGCCATGAAAAAACAGCCCACACCATTACGGAGCCACCACCAGCTTGAACAGTGCCTTGCTGACAGTTTGGGTCCATGGCTTCGTGGGGTCTGCGCCACACTCGAACCCTACCATCAGCTCTTACCAACTGAAATCGTGACTCATCGGACCGGGCCACGGTTTTCCATTCATCTAGGGACCAACCGATATGCTCACGTGCCCACGAGAGTCGCTGCAAGCGATGTCGTTCTGTCAGTAAAGGCACTCGAGTCGGTCTTCTGCTGGAATAGCCCAAGAAAGCCAAATTTCTCCGCACAGTTCTAACAGACAAGTCCCTTGTACGTCCCACATTGATTTCTGCGGTTATTTGACGCAGTGTTGCTTGTCTGTTAGAATTTACGACTCTTTGCAGACGTCGCCGGTCTCGGTCGTTAAGTGCAGGCGGTCGACCACTGCGCTGTCCATGGTGGGATGTTATGCCTGAAATTTCATACTCTCGGCACACTCTTGACACAGTGGATCTGGGAATGTTGAATTCCCTAACGATTTCCGAAATGGCATGACCCATGCGTCTAGCTCCAACTAACATTCCGCATTCAAAGTCTGTTAATTCCCGTCGTGCGGTCATCATCACGTCAACACCCCTTCACATGAATAACTTGAACAGAAATGAAAGCTCTGCGAAAGCACT
>BPLQ01014040.1:324509-340030 GCA_021605075.1 Caerostris darwini
AAATAAATAAGGGTCTTTACATTACATCTACGTAGGGTAACATAACATTAAATCTTTACATAACATCTACGTAGGGTAACATAACATTAAATCTTTACATAACTTCTCTTTTTTTTTTTCTTTAAAGTTCTAATATGATTTTATTTTTCTGGAGTGGCCAACCCAAGACCCGTGGGCCGCATGTGGCCCGCCTTGAATATTTTTCCGGCCCTTGAGATTTATCACACTTTTACAAAATATATATATATATATATATATTAATGGCCAAAGTAGTGAAAGCCCATGTATTAAAAAAATACATTATGTGTGCATCCATATATTTAAAAATTAAGATTAACTATCGAAATTATTAGGAAAAATTAACTTTGATTTTAAAATAATGTTCTTGCGAATATTGGACAGATATTGCCTGTTTTATTTATGAGTTTGCAGAATAATTAAATTATATTCTGCGAAGTCATAATGCGCGCGCATCTTGGAATATCTAATATAACAGGTTCTATGTTTCACTTTAAGTGATCTCAGTGATGCAGTGACCACACCTAGATACGCACAGTTGATTGTTGATAGCAGAGCAAACCAGACTCTTAGTTCAAGTTGTTAGAGCTTTTGGTTCAACTTACACCTGCAAATAGGTTTTTTTTCTAAAATTAAATTGACCAAACACAAAACACGCTCAAACATAACGGACGCTAACCTGCAACACCCATTACGATGTGCAAATGCCTAAATTGGGATCGATTTGCAAAAGCTGAGTGAAAGAGCGGAGAAACAAATATCGCAGTAGTAAAATAAATATCTTTAATGATTTCATTTTGCTTATTTCGTGTATATTTATATATTTTTTTTATATTTCATTTTTAGTTTTATATTTTTCTTTACAATGTGCGTTTAGTATCATTATTATTGTATTATCTGTGTAAGAATAATAGCAAAAACACAATAATAGCACATTATGTTTCAATTTTTTACTCCAAAAAATGTCTATCGTGTGTCTAAATCTAATATGGGGATATATAATTCTTTATGCGTCCCGCGGAATTATTATGCATCTCCGAAGTAGCCCACAAGATCATTTGGGTTGGCCACTCCTGATCTAGCATATCGTATGACCAAAATCAATATACCCATGAAAATAAATATTTCTACAGATAGCATAGTTCTCCTGTTCGATTCAAGTTCTACAGATTATTCTACGTATTCAACCAGCAGCCTTAATTTTAATTCTGTTAACATGTGTATAAAAAAGACACCATTTTTTCATCATGTTAGAGGAATGATATTTTTATATTTTATCTACGATTATTATTTAAAAAATCGTCTTCCGCTGCGATGCGTACTCAGTTCGGAATGGAATTCATAACGAGAAATATGTCAACTTATTTGAGGATGAGAAATTTAGAGAAACTGGTGTTCTAACGAAAGGACAAAACTAAGTCTTGATAACTTGCGTAGGAGTTATGATATGAGTTATTGCCGAAACGAGTTCCTAGTGTGCTTTTGAGGCCTATTGCTCTTAGACATTTTATCCCGTAGAACCTGTGGAGAGCGTCACAGTTTAGATGTGGACAGAGAAACAGAGGCAGATGTGTTTCTGTGTCGGTTCTGGGTGTCGGTCGTGCCATGGATTATATATTTCGTTGCCAATCTTTTGGCAACTATTAATCTAACATTCCCTGTTCTCTGACTTTCCTCTCATGTATTAGAAACCGGAAGCTGCTAAATTCATTTACTGTCTGGGCATCGTGGAGTCATCTATGCCAAAATCTTGCGACACTATAGGATCTTGTTGAACACGAGCATCAATATCGTGGAACAATTAGCCACAATTCCTCATACCACGATTCTGCTGCGTTAAAATTCCAAGGCATCCTGATGGCCAATTGGCTAGAACTCTGGCCTTCGATACCACAGGCATCAGGTTTGAACCATTGGCATGGATGTTTGTTAGGGGTTCGGAATCCACGTTAAACTGTAGGTCTCGATCTAATTAGCCCAAAGTATGCAAAAAATAACCGACAAACCAAACCTTGAATTCTAATAAATACAGGTAGTTATAATGTTGGGTCCTAAATGCCCGAGTGACCATCGCTCTGGCGCTCAGTGCTACAAGTTTCGTGTTCAAGTCTTTTCGGTGCCATGGATGTTTAGTGGTTCGGAATCCACTTTAAACCGTAGGTCCCGGTCTAATATAATCGTTGAGAGTATGGCTGACAACTCTACCTCGTAAAAGGAAAAACGTCTCCTGTCTCGAAATCTGTCAGTAGGCAGACTGTCATGGCCCACCAAGGGGCTGTTGCGCCACTGATGTTGATGATGAATTATAACGTTGAAAATTAGAGTTATATAATGTAGTCACGTAAAATGAAAACGCAAGTACATAAAAAATACATCACTAAATGTTATATTTTGTCAGAAATTTTCTTTTAAGAAATTGTAAAAGAATTCGAGAGTCATGTCTTATTTTTTAAGAATTAATTTTACTTACAAACAAGAATCAATTAAGAATTACAAACTTCTTAAGAACAAAAATTTTAAAAAAATTCAGTTTCAGTTTATTTCAAATAAATTTAATTACCTTACAAGCCAAGAAACCCAAAATCCTATCCACCTTTATTTTGAAAAAAAAAAATGTGGCAAAGGTTTTTAATTTTGTAATATTTGAAAAATAATTATTTTTAAGTCATAAAATATTCCAAGACAGAAATGATTAATTTACATCTTCATTGTTGTCTTCTTAAATTAATCACGACATTCCTTATAAATCTATTTTTAAAACTTAATCCTTCATTCACGTTTTTTAAAAAAACCCAGTCTTTGAAAGACCTTTGTTAATTGAAATGCATGCAGTATTATTTTTTTCTCCAAATATTTTCACTTAAAATATTCGAGTTATATCCCATTAAAGCATCTAAAAACGGTGTGCAGAATATGTTGTTATTCTTTCCCAAACTATTCATTCATAATCGATTAGACGCAATTCTTCGCCAAAAGTAAAAGATAATCCTCTTAAAAAGTGAAAAGGCCTTGGCGCCATTTAATCTTCTTAGCTATGCATAGCACGTACTTTTAAGGACGATATATAGATCTTGGTTCCTTTCATAACTTACATAAGTGTCGATTATTCAAGAAAAAAAGATAAATAAGGAATCAATATCTGAATCATTCCATGAAAATGAATAATTTTTTTTTGTTCTAATGCAGCTGGCAAACAGCTTGATCTTGGATGCCTTAAGGCAAGCGCTGCACAGAAGTGTTCTCCCTTTGCATTACTCAGGGGGAGCGTGTAACTTCAAGATAAGCCACGGACGCGGAGTAACAATGCCCCCGCAACGCTCCTATTAGGACCGGGACCTACGGTTTAAAGTGGGTTCCGAACCACTACAAACATCCATGGCACCGCCGGGATTCGAACCCGAAACCTGCGGTACCGAGCGCCAGAGCGCTAGCCACTCGGCCATTCAGGCCCTATGAAAATGAATAAAGAGAGCAAAATTTTCAAACAATTTACATATTTGTGTGCATAAAAGATGTAGAAATTCCAAATACAAGGCATTTTCCCAGCAAAAAAATTAACTGACTTTTAAATTTGACTTCATTAATTGTTTCTATATACTTGCATACCTTGATCATTTTATCACATATCTCTCATAATAGAATTCATCACGTGCAAGAACTTTTGAAGAAATCATGGTTAAGGCTTTATCAGACCGCCGTTTTTTACCGCCGTTTCCACTCAAATAATGAGTTTGTCACTGCGCGCACGTCCAATATTCATCCCCAGTTGTATGAAGCTTTTATATTTCTTATTTTATGGGAACCAGTGAAGACAACGAGGTTTGTGGTTACATGATATTCTCCAGAGCAAACAAGCTCACTGCTGTTCATACACCATAAACTTATTGTCTGAGTGGCAAGGCTGGTTTGCTTCACGTTGAAGGAAGTAAAATAAATCCGTGTGATATAATCTTCAGATCACGTGCATAAAACTTAACAACGAAGAAATTTAACTACTACTGTGCCCAAAAAGTAAGACCAATTATTGTTTTTCAAACACTCTTTATTTAATCTTCCAAATTTATTTCATCGCTTTCAAAGTAATCCCCTCCGGACACAATGCACTTATGTCAACTTTTTTCCCAATCCTCAATGCATGATCGGTAGGGATGGCCTTCAAAACGCAATCCACTCAAAAGGGTGTCCCCGGAGTGGTCTTTTTGAGTTTAGGGAATAGGCAGAAATCGCACGGTGGGAATATGGTGGTTGTGGAATGATATGAAATTTTTGGTGAAAAAGTCACGAAGAATCAATGCAGTGTGAGCTAGCGCATTCAGTGTTTTCGGTGCCAATCGAGATTTAACGCTTTTGAGGCCCAAAATGGAATTGACCGATCCTTTTGAAATTCCAACTCAGTAAGGTCTCTAATTGTAAATCGACGGTTTGCAAGCACCAAATCTTTAATTTTTTGGACGTGAGCTTCGTCGTCTGAGATTTGTGGTCGACCAAAGGGCTCTTCGTCTTCAACTCGTTCTCTGCCTTATTTGAACTATTTATATCACTTCTAAACATTTCTTTTCTATATAGGAATGCTCATCTAATGCCTTCTGCAACATTCTATACGCAAACAAAATGTAATGCAAGTTCTTTGCTCAATAAATTCAGACAAAAATCGCCGGAATCAGTTTCAGCGTCTGACAAAGCCCAGCGTAACTCAAACATTAATACATATTTTGACGTTAAATTTCACACAGATGTCAAGGACAGGGCCAACAACCTAAAAAAGACAAAAAAGTTTGAGATTCCATAAGCCCCGGGAATTTTAAATTGAAAATTGGTCTTACTTTTTTGACACAGTAGTAGTTCACCATTCTTTATTGACGCAACAGAACCATGATCGGCCATGCCGTCTGTCTACTGGCAGATTTCTAGACAGGAAATGTTTTCCATTTGTAGGTAGGGTTGGGTTCCAGGTAGGGTTGTCATTGGTTGGCCAATGTTCCGTAATCGTATTAGACAGGGGATCTGAGGTTTAAAATGTATTCCGAACCACTACAAATATCCACCGCCGGAACTCGAACACGAAACCTCTGACACCAAAACCCAGAGCGCTTTGGCCTTTGGTGGCATAGGCTTCAAGTTCAAATCCTGGCGGTGGCAGGGATATTTGTGAGTGGTTCAGAATCCACGTTAAACTGTAGGTCCCTGTCTAATTAGTCTTAAGTGTTCACAAAATTACCATAGAGCGATAAACGAAACCAAGCACAGAGTGGTAGTCACTCAGCCATCAAGCCTCAAATTCATCATTAATCCTTTCAATATTTCCCCATCAGTAAACCATTGAGAAGCAAGCAGAAATCACTGGGTGTAGGATTTGGCCTGTACAGAATTAAATAGTTCCCATCGAAACTATTGAAGGATCTGGACGGTATGGGCAATAGTTATGTTGCGATACTTTTCCTTCTAATTGTTGATGCTTTTTAAAATAACTTGATTATCTTAAATTTCGTTGATGATTATATATATGTGTGCTACTTTAAACATATTCATCAGTCACCTATAAGCAATTTTGATACCACGAGCATACCACTTAAAATCCTGTTCATAGAAATTCACAGCCTGGGAGTTCAGACAGTCACTAATGATTTTAATACTATCCTGTCGGCAAAACATTAGAATACCAGTCACGTCTTCAAAAACGTGGAAATCATTAAGTTCAAGATTGGAGCTGTAAATTGTCAGACACTTTCGATCGAATATTTTAAATTATCTAGACAGAACGAACATCTATTGTATTGTTGTAACATTCCCACATTCATTATCGGAGATTCATAAATGGCCCAAAATCATAAAAAGGTTTTGTTTAATTGTGCTTATTTGTGTGGTCCGTGCTTACCACACATTTAGCACGGCTTTGTGTTACAGTAACTCTTGTAAACAACTATCACTCCAAAGCCGATGATACTGTAGCATTTTTTTCCTCACGGGAAGAGTTTGGGCATTTCATTTGAAGAGAGAGGAATGTATATTTTTGACATGTACAGTAATAACAACCCATCACTCCAATTTGACAGCAGACACGCAGCATTGGGGTAGTTATATTATATGCAATTAGCATTTGTACTATTGAGAACAACCTGTCACTCAAATCTGATAGCAGATATTCGGTCTCAAATATAAATAGAAACTTATGAAATTATAAAAAGATATAAAAAGATTGAATATGGACTACACCATGAGTTGTTCCATCGTGATTTGTGACCATCAACTGAGAGATGGTTACTCCAATGAGGGAAGCTGACATCTCCTCCCCCCGCCCCCTCCCCTTGACGGATTTTCTTAAAAGGAAGTTTTTGGAAGAAGAAGGGGAGAGAGTTTTGCGACGAGCCGACCACAAGTGTTGTTTTTCAAGTTTCTTTGAAGTGACTGAACAGGCCGGAATTTACGTCTGTTTTTCAAAGTGAACTCCTTGTGGTTTCGTGTATCACGCCGTGTGATAATCGAAGTCTGCCACAGATCAGGTAATTAGATTCGACGTAGACTCGAGAACTCTGAAAATCCCCAATCTTGGAGTGAACTGTACTTGGGATTTAATCGTGCTCTTGTGATCAAATTTTATTTTTCATTTTTCATTTCTTTGCATAATAAACCAGAGTTCCTTATTTGTATACGCCCACGCACACACTTATATATATACATATATGTGAGTGTGTGTGAGTGTGCAATTAGATTCGACGTAGACTAGGCTTGCTGCATTCTATCAATATTAGGAGAAAATAAAGTGTATGATATGGAGAAAATGCCCTCTGGGGAATCGTAACATTCTTTTCTCTGGAGTTCAAAGGAAGGACTTTCGGGCCTACAGATTTACCCACTTTTTCCCGGAGTCTCGTTTCGGCTTCCTTCGTTTGCTTACCAAAATGGCACTGTTGCGAATGGCACAATAAAGCTTTTTTTTTTAATTTAAAAACAAAAATTGTAATAATGGTTTAAAGGCGATTTTTATTATTTTAAATAATTAATGTTTTAATTTTTTATTATTATTTAAAAACAATAATAAATTACCATCGCTGCAAAGACATTTATATACAAATTATCATCTTTTTGTGTTCCTTATTATAATCGTTTTAGCATCCATGGCAACAGCATTAAAAGCAGTCACGTGACCAAGCTAATGAAAGATGCGTCTAGCTTTCTGCGTAATGTCTTCAATCTATTGACCTATGTTAAACTACAAATTTTTTCCAAATATTTAAAATGTTATTTACATGAATACGCTATAGCTTATTCCTTCCAGGCCCATATCGAGCTTTATCTTTCGAAACAAATTCCCTAAAACTGTGCATGATGCTTTTATAACTAAAAGATATAGCCGGCATATATACGAAGTTGAGCCGAAATAATGCGATTCAGAATCTTATTTATTCAAGCCGGTGCATCTAATAAAAAGCTTTATTTTTCTTCTTCCCATACTTAAGGCACTCAAAATGCTCAGAAATTTTATTTTTCTTTCAACAGCAAAAACTAAAAGTAAACCGAAAAGAGCTACCTAAACGCGTAACAGAAGTGAAGGAATTTCCCTTTTTATCCCCGTCTCAAAAGGTCATTGCACTAAATCTTCTTAGAATAATTCTTAATGTCAGAGGTAAACAGGTATGAGGAAGGCATTTTTCTAAGATCTTTTTTTTTTAATTCTTTTATTCCAGTTTTCTTTTTATCTCCTTGCGGATGGATTAACTAATTAAAAATCAATGATAATTAGTAAAAGTATTAAGCTTTCATCAAATGCACTTAGCTGTTAATTCTTGTACGACACGTGAAATAATTTTCCATTCTGTCTTCTTCAAGATCCCGAATCGTGGACTAGTGGCAACATGCGTTACTAGCATGAGAACTTTAGTTCAAATCACTGTCGACGTAGATTACGGTCACTACTGCAATGTCATGAGACCTATATCAGCTTACCTATAGACCTATATAGGCCACTGTCAGGTTCATGGGAAAACTTTAATTTTTATTTACAACCACTACATATATATATATACATATAGAATTCGGCCTTTAGTTGCATGAGAACTTTTTCCGAATCTGCTGTCTGCGTAGATTACGGTCACTACTGTAACGTCTCGTCCTATACTAGACATATAACTGCTTCAAGAAGAGGGTCACTTTCAAGTTCATGGGAACACTTTAATTTTTATTTACAACCACTATATATATAGAGAGAGAGATAGAAGTGCGTTATTTGCATGAGAACTAGTTCGAATCTGCTGTCGACATAGATTACGGTCACTATTGTAATGTCTCAGTCTGTACTAGACCTATAATGGCTTGAAGAAATGGGCCACTTTAAGTTCATGGGAACACTTTAATTTTTATTTACAACCACTATGTATATATATATATGTATTACAACCATTATATATATATATATATATATATATATATATATATATATATTTATTTATTACAACCACTATATATAGAGAGAAAGTTATAGAACTCTATTTATTGCAATTTATTATTTGCAAAAAAATGAAAAAATATTTAATTTGATTCACAAATGCAGTTCACTCCAAGAACGGAGATTTTCAGAGTTATCAAGTCTACCTTGAATCTATTTCACCAGGTCTGAGGCAGACCTTAATTATCACATTGCGTGATGCACGGAACCACAAGGGACTCACTTTGTAAGCAGGCTGGCCTGTTCAATCACTACAGAGAAAAGAGACAACACTTTCTTATAGACTCTTCGCAAAACTCTTTTTTCTTCTCCAAAAATTTCCCTTCAAGATGGGGGATCAGCTTTCCATATCTCATTGGAATAGACATTTCTCAGCCCATGGTCTATCATCAATCCTGATGCAACAACTCATGGTGTAGTCCCTATTCCATTTGTAATTATTTCCACTTGTGAAGGTCGCACAGATAATCGCTAATTTCATGAGGTCTCATTATCCATGACACTGAATATCTGCTATCAGATTTGAGTGACAGGCTCTCATTAGTACAAAATACTAATTGCAAGTAATATAACTACTCACAACACTGCTTATCTGCTGTAAAATTTGAGTGATAGATTGTTATTATGTACTTGTTAAAGAATATATATTCCTCTCTCCTGGGAACTGAATACTACAATTCTTCCGTGGAAAAAATGCTGCACTACAATCAGAAACGTAGATAACATTTGTGAAAACGTGTATTAGCATGTAGCATTGATAAATAGACTAAATGGGGAATTTTCCAGATTTTCTTCCACACGCAAGCAAAATGTGGAGCAATTACTCTAAAAAGTCATCTGAAAAGCAATGCCTTCCTCTCATCGTCGGCCGATTTGTTCATAGAACACAGGGGAGAAGTATAGAGAAGTTTTAGCTGACCAGGTCTATTCTATGATGCAAACTTTCTTTCCTGCAGGAGATGGAATTTTCCAGGATGATAATGTTCCTATTCATTCAACGAGACCTATCCAATTATGGTTTAATGGACACGAAGAGGAAGTGAAATATCTATCTCATCCTATACAGTACCCCGATCTGAATACCATCGAACCGTTAAAATTTATTTTAGAGTGATCAATCCGGAATCGATATCTTTCACAGGCACCGATGGTTCAATATTCCTCTAAACACTATTCAGCAGTTGTATGATTCGATTGCCAGACGAATACAAATTGTACCACATGCCAAAGGCGGTCCTACGCCACATTAGTAAACGATTTATTGTAACTTTAGGGTATTTCCTTTATTGAAATAACCGCATGTATATGACGCATACATATGTATATATCATACATATTATACATACAAATGTGCCACATGTATATGTGTCATGCATATGCATATGAGATCATGCATACAAAATGACAAATATGTGCCTATACGTATATATATACGTACGTATCGTACGTATACGTATATATATACATACGTATATATATATATACGTACATATACGTATATATATACGTATATATATATATATATATATATATATATATATATACGTAGTGCATATGTGACATGTTTGTATGAGTTCAGTGTCTTTAATCAGAATTATTTGAGTTGGAAAAAAAATTAAAATCTGTTAACAAGTTACTTAAGCATTTACTTTATTTTCAATTCGGGATTTTTTTGTATCACTTGAGCTCTCAGTAAATGACGATGAACTCTTTGGATGACATCTTTAGGATGATAGACATCAATTTGAGTGTTCATCTTTCTCTAGAACAATAGGGAAATAATGCAATCTTAATAAAGCAATCTCATGTGTAACTGCCATAGATTTCTGTCCCTCTATCAAAAAATTTAATTTTGACTTCAGTTTTCTTAAATTATCATTTTTCTTCATAAATGTGCTTTAGCAAAAAATTGGAGAATATTAGAAACAATTTTTGGTCATCATACGTACCATCAACTTATTACGAGGATTATCTTTATTAGAGGTTATCATCAAAGTCTACCTTAATAATTTTTAAAATTGGATCATATTAAAAAACATAATATTTTTTTTCAATTTGGGAAACTTATCTATCCGGTTATTGGCAATTGATACTCCCGAATTGTGTAGATACAGCGCCTACTATACACCTACTATTATAAGGTTTCCTTGTAAGAATTTTAGAAATAATTTCTTTAATTTAAATGCGGTATTGAGGGCCTGATGGCCGTGCGACTAGCGCTCTGATGCTCGTTGGTGCCACAGGTTTCGGGTTCGAGTCACGGGGATGCCATGGCTGTTTGTACTGATTCGGAATCCCCTTTAAGTTGTAGGTCCCTGTCTAATATGAATGTGGAGCATTGGGAGTAGGTCTGACAACCGTACAATATAAGAAGTCAGATTCAAGGAGCAAAGTCAGACTGTTACCTGCGGGTGTTCCATCACAACAGAGCGGCCTGATGACCAATTGGCTAGCGCTCTGGCCATTGGTGCCACAGGCTTCAGGTTCGAATCCTGGCGGGGGCATGGACGCTTTTTAATGATTCTAACAAACGTTAAATCCACGTTAAACTGTAGGTCCCGGTCTAATTAGCAAAAGTGTGCACAAAATGACCGTAGAGCGACAAACCAAACCACCTTAATTCCCGAACCCCATCGGAAGGACTTTCCAATCTACTGGTTTATCATACCCATACTTGAAATAATCACAACTTTTAGTTAAGCATCTCACACCGGGTTTTAAACCCATCTCCCTTAGTTTCCGTTACCAGGGTGCTTCACTTTCCCACAAAGGATAAAAAGAATATGTTCTTCATTATTAAATTTTACTGACATTTAATTATAAGGTTTCCGGAGTAACGTACATCATCCGACATCTCCTTTATACAAAAGTATTGTAAGGTTTCAAGTTTGTGCGAGTAGAATACATTTCATTTGCTATCGTAGTGAATTCAATTGCATGAACTCTCATTAAATTATCCAAGTTGAGGGACTCGGGGCTTCAATTATAGAGCCCTTTTGAAAGTGTGTGGGCGTAAAATAGAACGTAATTACGGATGTGATTAAATCTGAATCACGCAGAATGCTTTTCAATGTCAGATACGAAAGGGAGGATAAATCCCGCACCAGTGTTAAATTCGAGTGTGCAGTGCAGTTTCAATATCGTGTCCCTTTGTTTGACCTTTATGTAACTATTTAAATATCACCGGTGTCGCAAGAAGGTAATAAAAAAAGAAATCGCACAATTGAGATCGATTGCTTAAAAGTTCAATATTTTTACCTTAATATATAATTCAAGAACTACTACTATTCTTAATTTTTTTTACTAATCTCATCATCATCATCATCATGATTGGCGCAACAGCCCCATGGTGGGCCAAAGTCGTCTGCCTACTGGCAGATTTCGAAACATGAGGAGTTGTTTACGGGGTAGGGTTGTCAGCCCTACACCGAACGCTCTACAGTCATGTTAGACTAGGGCCTACAGTTTAAAGTGGATTCCGAACCACTACAAGCATTCATGGCACCGCAGGGACTCTAATCCGAAACCTGTGGTACCGAGCGCCAGAGCGCTAACCACTCGGCCATTCAGGTCCACTAATCTCATAGCATTTAAAATTAAATCAGTTTACAGAAATACAAGTCATTTTTAAAAGAAAATGAAACGTTACAATCAAATTATTAACTTACCAATTTGAAAAAAGCTACTTTTACTTATTTTCCTGGATTATATAAAGTTCGTATTGTATACTACTTGGCGCAAGTTAATCTTAAAGCATATTTTTAAAAATACTCAAGAATTTGAACCAATATTATGCTAAATATTTGTAACTTGAGCTTAAAATCATTTATCTTGCAGCAATTTTTTATTTAATTTTTTTAGAGAAAAAAATTCTTTTATATTAGTCCTGCGCAAAGGTAAACTGAAAAAACAGCATTGTTTCGCTGTAAAATTCTATAAAAATAATTGTTTAGTTATATATTCCGATTTCCTTGAAAAAATGTCTTCTGAACACAAAATGTCTTCTGACTTTTTCTTAATAATACTTCAATAAAATATCAAATAATAACTTAAATGCAATTCATTGAGTGATATAAAATCTCCAACGCATAAGCAAACCTCACTATCAGATAACTTCAAGAATTTTTTTATTTTTTTCCATTATCATTGGCTTTTTTTATATTAATTATATTAATAAATATATAATATTAATTATATTAAATTTTATATTAATTAACAGGGGACTTGCAAATATTGCATTAAGTTTCTGAATTAAGGGCCCCTACTTCGAAACCCTGTAAGTATGCAGCTAAATCAAAAGCTTCAGTATTTTATTTTGGTTTGACTTATCGCTCTATGGTCATTTTTTGTGCACTTTATGCTAATTAGACCTGGACCTACGGTCAGAAGTGGATTCCGAAATACTAACAAACATCCAAACCACCACCAGGATTCGAACTTGAAGCCTATAGTATCAAAGCTGAAAATAGGTGGTATGAGTCTGTAGATCGGGAACCATTTCACTGGGCTGGAGAAGAAGGGGATTCTGGTTTGAATCCTCCATATGACACATCGAAATTGTGACGACCATAAAAATTCCAATCTTAGTTCGGAGAATGGTAATTCATCTGCAATAATGTCTTTCTAACATCTTGTCCCTGCCATCCATGCCACCGCCAGGATTTGAACCTGAAGCCTGTGATACCAAAACTGGAAATAGGCGATATGAATTTGTAGATGATAATCTGTAGATGTAGTATGAATCTGTAGATCGAAAATCCTTTCACTGGGCTGGAGAAGAAGGGGACTCTGGTTTGAATCCTTCATAAGACATATCGAAATTGTGACGACCATAAATATTCCAATCATAATTGGGAGAATGGTAACTCCTCTTCAATAATGTGCCTTTCTAACAACTTATCCATGCCACCGACGTGATTCGAACCTGAAGCCTGTAGTACCAACGCTAAAAATCTGTAGTAGTTAGGAAGCCTATGGTACCAATAGGAGGTATGTATCTGTAGATTGGAAATTCTTTCACTGAGTTGGTGAAGAAGGGAACTCTGATTTGAATCCTTCATAAGACATATCGAAATTGTGAGACCATAAAAATTCCAATCTTATTTGGGAAAATGGTAACTTCTTCAATAATGTATCTTTCTGGCATGACATCATCTTTCATAGCATATACCTCCATTTTAAAGTATTAAAAAAAATGTTCAAAAATCTACCTTTTTGACAATATCTATCTTTACTTTCCTCTACATACTTACTATTCGCATAACTCAACATTCTAACATCCATTCACAACAACTCAACTCAATCAAAGCAACTCAACTCAACATACGTTTGGGGGAAATCTAGTTACAGAACTCGCTGCATCGGCCCGTTTTTCATTTCCTTTCGCCGGAAAGAGCAACAACAGGAAATTTTCGATCCCCGTTTATAATCCCGGAGTTACTATTTTTAGAACGAGGGGTTAAAGACACCTTCCGTGCCTACTGCGCTTTGCGTAGCACCACCATTCATATCCTCCAACTTCGAATTTGACAGTTATGACAAGCAGGTGCGGTTTTTCCCTAGATGTGTCTAGAATAGGGAAAAGGTAGGGATATAGATTTTCCCTCGAGATTGTGGTTGCTGTTTATTTATTTATGGGTTTTAAAATAAGAAACTTGACTGTTTTTTGTTTGTTTTTTTTGAGGCATGTTTTTTTTTTTTACAAGTATTTGTTTAGATTATGACGTTACACTATACGGTCTAGTATAAGAGATGTTGCACTATACAGTAAGAGATGATATTATAATTCAATGATGAAACAACACTCATCCACGAGACCTTTAAAATTTTTTACCTCTTTATCATGAGTACGCCACGGTGATTGAATAATGTTCTTTAGGTAAGTAAAAGAGCAAACGTTTTCAGGGAAAATTTAACCACATTTTTAGATTGGTTTGGAGAAAAGTTGGAAAATTCCAATTAAGTAGTCATAAAATTTTAACGAAATATTCGATTACAAAATGTTGGTTTCACAAAACGACTAAATTGCTCGCCACCAGCGAGATTAAACCCTCATTCTATTTCACCACTAGTCTAGTGTGGGAATTTTTTAAGTGATTCTATTCTAAAGCCTAAATAACTTATTAAATCTATTCCTAAATCTATTCTAAAAAAATCATAAAAATTATTTTAATCCATAGAATAGACTTAAATCTTTCTTGCAAACTGCAAATGCTGCTCTGTAAGCCTTTTTCAAATATTACATTCTTTATAAAATTAGACCACTTAAAAACCGATTATTCGGTAATCAGATCCAAAGTCCTGATGCAAAAAAAGAAGAAAAAAAAAGAATGTTTCTTATACAACACATCTCAGTTCTTGTAAGTAAAAATGTTTCAAAAGCTTTGCTAAATCAACCCGAAAACAAGATCGATTGAGTCTGAGCTTAAGTTACCTTTACTGCAGAAAAAGGATGAATTTAACCGTGAAGTAGCTGGCTTAAATAGCTACTAGCGCTTAAAGAATAAAAATAGAAAAAGTTTCTTGTTCAAAGTTGGCAACAGGTAAGGTTACAGTTACGATTGCCTTTTTTAAAGAATGGAGTTGCTGATTTTCTATGTAACGCTAGGGGTTCAAATGAAGGCATTCTCTACAAATGAAGGTGTAGGATTTTACAAAAATGCTTTTCAAAAATATTTGTTATCAAAAAAATGATACAAATTTATAGTAATGATCATTTCTCTTGGACTAAAATAAGTAAATTCTTTTTTTAATTAAATAAATATTTTAGAATGCTTAGCATTCTGCATAATACAAATTAAAAATTATAAACAATTACTCAATTGAATTTTAAATCTATCAATTTAATATTTTTAAAATTTTTAAAAAAAGTTGCCATGTTTAAAAAAAGAAAAGAATTTAGGTAATCCTACAGTGAAAATTTAAAAAATTATTACAAAACTCTTCATTTTGAAATTTGTTTTACAATATTTATTTTTTTCTTTCGATTTTATTTAATATATTAAGACAATTCATATATTAACAATTCTAAATATAATCAATTCAAATACACAATATATAT
>BPLQ01014041.1:0-31284 GCA_021605075.1 Caerostris darwini
CACCGTTACAGAAAAAAACAAAAAAGTGAGAAATAGCAGACATTGAAATTTCATTAAGTTTTCAAAGTGTCAGAAAATACAGCTGCCTTAATATATCTTTCTGTCAAATACATGTAGGAGAAGGAAAAGAAATATTAAGGTGTTGCATTTTTTGTCAATAATAATTATCTACTCTGCTATTACACAACTTTTCTGGAAACAGTATTGAAATTATTACTAAACTGAGATCAAATTCACGAAATATAGTTTTCATGAGTGTTAATAATTAATTAATTAAATAAATTATAAATATATTTTCAGTTTCATTTCTTATAATATTTTACGTATGAAAAGTATTCGCTTTAAAATTATCGTAAAAATTAATATGAATTTAAACCTAAAGGAAAGAAAAAAATATATATTTGATAGAGACATATTTCATAAAAATTAATTAATTTATTGTTTAAATTCTGATATGTTACTAGTTATAACAAACATCTATTTATTTACCAAACCCAAAACAATAAATATAAAATATTTATTGATTATTTCTATGGCCGTAATAAAATAATAAAGTAATGGTCGTAATAAAGTTGCAAATTTTATGTAAGATTAAATCAATTAAAAAGGGAAAACCGAAACAAAACTAGAATAAAAATTAAAAAATTTTACATTGCTGGCAATTTCGTTATGTTTAAATGTCAATTTTGTTATAAACGTGTTTGCTGCAAATCTTCAACAACCAAATCTTCATAATCATTAAATTTACTACCAAAATTTAGTAGTAATTTCAGCAAATAAAAATTTTTTATGATCTTTATAACATTTTCAACTAAATTTTCATATAATAGGTTTGTTTTGTTTTATTTAATAAGCTCGTGGTATAGGACAACTCGAAACAAAGTGGTTAATGTGTGCAGCTGGCTTGCAGATTACAGTGAGGTGGAGGTATTTGCTACAATCATTAATTTTAGAAAAGAAGATGCTTGATATCATTTGAGGCAGTTTGTATAAAAATCTCGCATGGATCGTTAAGTTCCATGGTAGGTGTTGTAACTGGTAATTATCCTGTTGTGTGAGGGTAAGGGGTATTTCCTTTATTTTTGTATGAATCCAGGAATGGTAGATAACCCATCCCGGTCACACGGTCAGGTCCAAAAGAACCGGTCGGTTTGGTGGGATCCATCCCTTTTTTGGAGTTTTTGCGGGCAGAAAGGAAGACCCGTTGAAAGCAGAGCGAACGATCTACGATAGTGCGTGAGCCTGGTGCACAATTTTTGCTGCGAGAATGGCTCCAGGGATAATTTGTAATGGAGAGTTATGTCCATCTTTGGAATTGTCGGTGAGCATTTTTTTTTTTGGTAAAAAGGATATGAGGCTACTGGTACCCCACTGCCCACACACTCAAAGGAATATTTTCGATTGAGGTATGCGTGCGAAATATTATGAATACTTCTCTGTAAACATTTCTCTATAAACATTCTCTATAAAACTTTTTTTATTTTATTTATTCTGCCAAATATTAAAAATCCTAAATTTTATTGTAATAGTATTTATTCGTATTCATTAAAGGGTAAAAGTAAATTAGTTGTTTGTCCTAGTATTTATTTTAATTGCTTTTTATTAATGTTAATTCATTTGGCCGTCCTACGAGTATACGTAGACCAACGGCCCCATTTCTATGTCGGTATATTAACATAGAAAAGTGGCGAGCCAGCCAGGATTTTTGAATTTGGTTTTTCTGTATAGAGAAGTAATCATATGTATTGATAGTTTGTATATGCGTTAATATAAGAAATGATTAGTGCGTATTAATAATTTTAAATGTTTTTATTTTCTTATGTATATTAATGATCTTATCTATATTAGTTGAGTGAATTTATTTATTGTAATAAGTTGAATTTGTATTCTGCGATTATTAAATTGAGATTTTGAATATAATTTCTTTTATAAGATAAAAAGATGAGTCTTGCAATATCAATAAGAAAACGTGCCACGGCGCGTAGTAGTTTCACGAGAACTGCTAATGTGCTGAAAGAGGAACTAAATAAAGTTGAGCCTGATAAATCCGTTTTAGAAGATAAATTCATTAAATTACAAACTGTGAATACCGAGTTAAAGAGTTATGATTCGGTAATATTAGATTTAATGATAGCAGCTGAGATCACGGACGATGATTTAAATAACGAAGTAATAAGTTGCGAGCAATATTTGGATGAATTTATTAGTTTAAGTCGTCGGATAAAGGAAAAACGGATAATTCGGACGTAAATATTAGTATGAGATCAAAACCTGATAGCAGTATAAGTGCGTGCAATGATAAACGTTACAAATTGCCTAAAATTCAAATTAAAAAAATTTGATGGGCACCTATTGAGTTATCTTTCGTTCTGGGGTCAATTTAAAAAGATTCACGAGGACAAGAATCTGGATGATGTGGATAAATTTCATTATTTAGCACAATCAATGTTACCAGGGACTCGAGCTTATGAGCTAATTGAGAGCTATCCGTTGACTTCGAAAACTATCCGAAGGTCATTTCTGCGTTTACGGAGCGTTTTGGTAATCAGGAAATTTTAACAGAAATATACGTGAGAGAATTGCTAAAATTAATTATCCAAAACGTGCACTCTCAAGGTAAAGATAAATTACCACTCGTGACATTATTTGACAAAATCGAGTCCCATATTAGAGCTCTTGAGTCTTTAGGAGTAAATCAAAACTCCAATGCTGCATGGTTATTTCCCATGGTGGAATCATGTTTATCAGCTGAGTTGATTAGGGGTATGGCAAAAGAAGTTTATTATTTAATGCTGAGGGTCCACGTCTCTCAAACCCTCTTAGAATTTTAGAGAAAAAGAAGTTGAAGGGGAACAGAGAGTAAAACTCGCCAGGTCAGGGTTTGACATTTCTCTTTCCTCGCGTGAAGAGCACCCCAAAAGGAGGGGGTAAATTAAAAAATAAAAAACCTTTCATGAGCGCTGCCAGTTTGGTAGCAACCAAGGAAAGAAATTGCGTTTTCTGCGGAAAAAGTCATGAGTAAAGAGCGTTTTCAGCTCGGTCATGGACCCTAAAGGATAAATTAGACAAATTAAGGGAATTAAGTGCTGTCTCCGTTGTTTGAAGCCTGGACATTTTGCGAGAGATTGTAAACAATTTGTTCAATGCCATCTGTGCAAACGATCTCACCCTATAATTTTTATGTCCCGAGATTCAGGGAAAAAGGTGTGAGAGTGTAGCGGGTACAAAAGGGTCTACTACGGTACAAGCTACTATGTCTACTCCTTCATGTATGAGAGAAGTACTCCTTTATGACATTAATGGTTGAGGCAGTGTCAGGGAACATGACGAAAAAGGTAAGGTGTCTTTTGGATTGTGGTTCTCAGAGGTCGTATATTCTAAGATCTACCCTACATTTAAAAGCTTTTCATCTGAGAAATTAACTCTCATTCTCTGTTTGGGGAGCAAGAACTGAATATAAAAATCACAAACGATATTCTATGAGATTGAGACCTGTAGGGAGAAGCACTGGATATAAGTTTGACTTTCTGGATCAGGATATTATTTGTGGAGCAATACCACTTATCCTAAAGGCCCTTTATTGAAGGAATTAAAGGGCATAGAATTTGGATTTCGGATATGGGGGACAACTATCCGGAAATAGAACTTTTGATAGGCAGCGATATTTATGGACAAATTCTTACGGGTGAAGTAATTCAGCTTAATGAGGGTCTGACGGCCATTAATATTAATTGGGATGGACTTTTGTGTAGGGAACGAAAAGAACTAAATGTTCAAAATTTAGAAGGGGCCCAGTCTATGTTAATAACTAATCTCCATATTCAAAATATGAAAGTTTCTGATATGTGGGATTTGGAAAGAATTGGTATTACAGATGAAGTGCAGACCTTTTCCGAAGCAGATCAGTTAGTTCAGGGAACAATTTTTGAAGGGCTTAGTAGATACGAAGATGGTAGATATTGTGTAAGTTTACCGTGGGTTCAAACATTTCCTCCAAACATTGCCTCTAATCGGCATATTGCAGAAAAGGCTATTTGCCACTACACGGAAATTAAAGAAATTGGATAACTTTTGACGAGTATGATAAGATATTTAATGAGTGGTTGTCCGGAAGATGTTGTGGAAATAATTTCAGAATCGGAAAAAGAGTGAAAAGGGGCATTATTTATCACATCATCCAGTTTTCAAAGTAGATAGTTTAACTAGTAAAAATTAGGCCCGTATTTGATGCCTCGTGCAAATCCGGATAATTTGTTTTCGCTAAATGATTGTTTGATAAAAGGTCCAAATCTCGTAGAAGAAATTCCTGCGATCTTACTGCGATTTAGGGAAAAGGCGATTGGCGTAACGTCCGATATTAGGCGAGCTTTTTTACAGATTGGCATAAGTCGACAAGATCAAAATTACCTAAAAATTTCTTTGGTGGGGGAAAACAACAAAATTGTAGAATTCCGTCATAAAAGGGTTGTTTTTGGTGTTACCAGTAGCCCATATCTGTTGGCAGCAGTGATTTCATTCCATCTTAAAAATGTACCTGCGAAGTTTGAAGTTGTGGCAGATAAGCTGTTAAATGCATTTATGCCGACAACTGCGTCACTTCAGTTGATACGAATGTAGAGCTAGAAGTATTTATACAACAAGCAACTGCCATTATGGCGGACGTGGAACTGCGTATGTGGACTTTTGGTCAGAGCAAGAACTATCGTTACAGAATGTTGAACCTATCTCAGTTTTTAGGTCTTCAATGGAACCGTATAGAAGATAGTTTATTTATACCATTCAAGTCTGAGCCAATAGCAGACTTATCGAAAAGAAAAACTACTATCGATAGTACATTCCGTATTTGATCCTTTGGGTTTCGTCGTGCCCGCAATGGTACCTGCGAAATTACTACCCAGGAAGCCTGGGCAACTGAAGCAAATTGGGACTTACCTTTGTAGATGAACTACAATCTAGATTCTCAACATGGTACCGCGGACTGTCTTGTATTTCCCAGCTTAAATTGAGAACGGCGTATAGGTTATGGAAAAAGAGACTCCTGGTCATTACATATTTTTGTGATGCCAGTAAAAATGCTTACCCACTGTTATATTTTTAAGAAGTGAAAGCAGTGGTCAGGTTTATGTGACATTTGTTGTTGCAAAATCACGGATATCTCCATTAAAGAAGGTGACTATTCCACGCTTGGAGTTATTAGCGTGTGTTTCAGGCTCACGCCTAGCTAAATACGTTGTTACTGCTTTATCTTTGAGAGAAGTCCCAACCTACTACTGGACTGATGCAACAGTAGCTCTTTGCTGGATTCAACGAGAAGAAAAACTGGGGAGTGTTCGTAAATAATAGAGTTAGAGAGATTCGAAGTCTGTCTAAGAAGGAATACTGGAGACACATCAGGAAATTAAATCCAGCAGACATAGCATCACGTGGCTGTACACTCCAACATCTGTTGCAGTACGGTTGGTGGGAGGGACCTGAATTTTTGAAAGCTTTCCGGAGGCATGGCCAAAGTCTGAATTTTCGCCAAACGAAGAATTAATTGCAGCAGAGATGAAAAGAAAATAATTGTTGACTTGAGTGTAAAAATAGAGAAGCCCGAGTGGTTCGAACGTTTATCCAGTTTTCTAAGATTGTGAGAGTTTTTGCTGGATGATGCGTTTTGTAAATAAATTGAGAAAAAAGCCTTCTTATGGTACTAAAACCTAACAGTTGAAGAAAAGCCAAAGGCTGAGATCATTCTGTGGGTATAGAGCAGAAAAAGCATTTTTCATGAGAAAAGAAAATTCTGTGCATGGTCTGCAAGTGGTGCGAGGTGATGACAGGAGTTCTTCGTGTTAAAACTAGGATCATTGAACGAGATGATGATCTGTCCTTTTTATATCAATCCTTCTTCCGTCCAAACACTACTTAACTGAGTGCTTGATAAAGAGAATATCATTTAAAAAGTACTGTCATGCAGGTGTGCAGATATTGGCAGCCAAATTAAGACTGCAATACTGGATTTTTCTTCAAAGAGAAATATAAGATCTTGCGTATCACGTTGTGTTGTATGCAAAAGATTCACTGCAAAAGCGTTGAATACTTCCACCTATACAGTTGCCTCTTGACCGAGTAAGAGAATCGGCAATCTTTGAGATAGCGGGTATAGATCTTTGTGGTCCTTTACTTCTTAAACCGAGGGAAAAAAAAGCCTGGATTGTGTTATTTACTTGCGCAGTGTACAGGGCAATTCATCTTGAACCTCTAACGTCACTCAGCACAGAATCTTTCATGCAAACCTTGAGAAGATTTATTGCACGGCGAGGCCGTCCATCAACGGTGTACACGGACAATGCTACAAACTTTTAGAGGAACGGACAATGCCTTGAAGAAAATTGATTGGCAGAAAATATCGGAAAACGAATGTTATCCGATCAAGTGGAAGTTCAATCCCCCTACTGCTGCTTGGTGGGGGGGATGGTGGGAGCGGCTTATTCGTTCAGTCAAGAGCCTGCTCGTGCGCATTCTAGGAAGATCATCAGTAAATTTTGAAGAGCTTCTAACGATACTTTGTGATGTTGAAGCATCAATAAACAGCCGCCCGTTGACTTATATCTCGGACGATTCAGATGAACTCATTCCTTTGACTCCTTCCTTGTTTTGCAAGACATAAAAACAAGTGGGGTACCTGATTTAGATTCAGTCGACTCCAACAAACTGAATGTGCGTGTGAATCACTGCAACACTTTGCGTCGAGAACTGAGAAGTCGTTTCCGTAAGGAATACTTAAGTCAACTTGTGCAGAAGGCCAAAGCCACGTGCCAAGAACTTAAAGTCGGGACATTGTTCTCATCGAACTGGAAAACAAAAAACGTGTCATGTGGCCTATGGGCCGAATTGAGAAAATCTACAGCAGTAGAGATGGTGCGTCAGGGTAGTACAGGTGAGAACGAGTAGTGGTTGCTTGACGCGACCAATTCAAAAACTTTACCCGTTGGAGGTGTCAACTTCTGGAGATCCTGTACTCACCCGGACAACTGAAAACAGGTCCAGATATGGACGACTGTTTATATCAACTAAGAAATAATGTTTGAGACTGTAAATAGAAAGGCTATTATTTTTTTGAATTAGTATTTGAAATTGTAATTCTCATGATGTAACATTTATATGCTGTAATTTTATTTAGTTCATAGTATTTTGTTTTTATGTGTTCATATTTGTCAAGCAGTGTTCAATTTAATTTTCATTTTTTATGTGTAATTTTATGGATGTGTATACCCATAGCAAAATAGGTGTAAGAAAATTTAGAGTTTAATTTTGGCTCCCGCCTAAATTAAAGGTGGGAGGATGTTGTAACTGGTAATTATCCTGTTGTGTGAGGGTAAGGGGTGTTTCCTTTATTTTTGTATGAATCCAGGAATGGTAGATAACCCATCCCGGTCACACGGTCAGGTCCAAAAGAACCGGTCGGTTTGGTGGGATCCATCCCTTTTTTGGAGCTTTTTGCGGGCAGAAAGGAAGACCCGTTGAAAGCAGAGCGAACGATCTACGATAGTGCGTGAGCCTGGTGCACAATTTTGCTGCGAGAATGGCTCCAGGTATAATTTGTAATGGAGAGTTATGTCCATCTTTGGAATTGTCGGTGAGCATTTTTTTTTGGTAAAAAGGATATGAGGCTACTGGTACCCACTGCCCACACACTCAAAGGAATATTTTCGATTGAGGTATGCGTGCGAAATATTATGAATACTTCTCTGTAAACATTTCTCTATAAACATTCTCTATAAAACTTTTTTTTTTTTTTTATTTATTCTGCCAAATATTAAAAATCCTAAATTTTATTGTAATAGTATTTATTCGTATTCATTAAAGGGTAAAAGTAAATTAGTTGTTTGTCCTAGTATTTATTTTAATTGCTTTTTATTAATGTTAATTCATTTGGCCGTCCTACGAGTATACGTAGACCAACGGCCCCATTTCTATGTCGGTATATTAACAGTAGGATTATTTTGGGTCTCTCATACAAACACGTAAATTTTGCTCAGTAACCTTAATAAGCCTTATTCAGCCATCGTTTATGAGGTAAAATGTGTTTATGTTACGAAAATAATTGGGAACGAATTCCACAGTTTCACAGCAAATCAATGGCGTATTCCTTTGTTCACATTAGGGATAAAAGATAATGATAATAATTATTATTTTATAGTTAATGATGAATTCTACACAAAACAAATTTTAATAGGCAATGCTCATTTTGAACTCTAATATATAATATTTAATTTTCATGTAATACGTATGCGATACTTTCAAAGCATATAAACATGAAATTCAGCAAAAAGTCTTATCTGAAAAAATACGTATTATAGACACATACAGCCTAAAGCATTTATTTATAAGAGAATATATGAATTTACTTTATTTATTAAAATTTATTGTATATTCATTACCAAAGGCACAGAGAACAATTACTTATATGTTAATTTATGCCCATGCCCTACGAAATATGACTTTGAAATTTATATGATCATATATGAAACGATAATTGTTTATGATCTTTTCTTTTATTTATTTTAAATTTCTAACCTTTCTTTTTTCTGTTTTAAGTGTTATTTTAATTTTTTTCTAAAGGATGTCTGTGGTGCAAAATACCCATAAGTTTAGTGCGTTGTTCAACAAACTATCTCTCATCAAAGCCTTGAATTGCCTTACACGGAAGTCAAAAACAGTAGAATATAGAACAAAAAAATTGAATATGCTTTCTTACTAATTTTTATTTTAACTATGCAACGAAATGTCTAGGATTATCTATTTTAGCATGGATCGAATTCACACATTTTTCCTTTTTAAAAATAATTCTAGTAATGGGAATTATGAGATGCCAGAAGAAATTCTTGTCATCCAATCTTGTTCCTTTTGTTTAATGCCACTTGTTCCTTTGTGCCACCATTTGTTTAATGCCTTTGCATTAATTAACATAAAACATTTAAAACAGGGATCTCCAAATTTTTCAGCCTAAGGGAACACTGACTCCTCCAGTAAGTCCCAAGGACCAAGATCTAGCTAGTTCATCATACCAGCATACTGTAGTTTTGAATTATTCGCAGATTTTCCTTTCAGAACTAGGCAACGAATTAGAAATCTATGGTTCGTGACATGAGCCATAGATTCTGTTCGCAATTTAAATTGGTTCTTACGCGCAAGTGCCATGGGCACGTCATTGCAGCGGAGATGCCATCTTGCCCTACAATAGTATTCACCTTCTGAGGAGGGGCGGAATTACACAAAAGCTTCAATTATAGTCGGAAGTATGCAGAGCCATTTTATAGCTAGTAACAGATCAAGAGCATGTTCTGGAAAAGTTCCACTATTTGATTGGTTGTCTGGAAGTTTTGAGTACTTTCGAGTGTTTTCGAAAATGCTCCAAAGAAGAGTGTAAAAAATATGGCAACCGAGTGTTGAACATTTCCAATTTTTAAGTTCGGAGCGCATAATATTAATACGAAGTTATGTGTCTGATTGTATAGATATAGTTGCATTATATATCTGATTGTATAAATATAGTAGATTATATAAATATAGTCTGATTGTATAAATATAGTAGATTGTATTAATATAGTCTGATTGTATAAATATAAATATAGTATAATAGTAGTTAGTGTGAAGATTTGTATAAATATGGTAAAGAATCAGAAGATTGATTGTGAAAGAAGTACATTTTAAGAGCAATAGGGATATCAACATAATCAATGTCAAGTAATAAGGTAATGCGTATAATTTGAATGAAACACTATCGGTCCTCAAAGAATACAGTATAAAAAGTTATTATGAAATCCGTGACGTACCGAATTTATGGTGCTCGAATTGTCTTAGTTGGGAGAACATTAATTTTATTCCTATTTGTATTTGACTGAACCAAAACACAGGAATAACAACACATCAGGCAAAATTATAAACAAATATATTTATTGTTAGTTCTACAACTTGAGCTTACAATCATTGTTCAGAAACTTCATTAAGTGTGGAAAATTTATTTTTAAAATTATAGTTTGGAAATTTGAAGGAACAGCAAATTGGTCCTCTCTTGGAACTCAATGCAGAATACATTTTTTTCTACATATTTGAAATGCAATAAAAGTGCTGTTCGCCGTGTTATTGCTGTAGATACACTTTACCTTCAGCTGAGCTACCACTTTACAATTTACATACTGAGCTAGAAGTCTCAATTTAGAAGATTTTGTAGACAAACCATGTTTAAGAAAACGCATCGGTAGTAGTATCAAACGTTTCGTTATGTGTCAATTTTAATAAAGTCCTAAAAGAAGCTTTTATGAATGATTATAACTGTATTTTAAATCAATGTAAACTCGATACTTCGAAAACGAAACTGTGCATTTCTATGTATTTGTTTAGAGTTGTATAATAATATTTTATTTAGTTTTAAATAGTAATCATACATAGAGATATTAATGATGTTTTTTATATTTTAACACAATACATGAACTAAAATTTATTAAAAAATTGATATTTGATAAATTATGATGTTTGAACAAATTGATGGTAAAAGAGTTAAGCAATGTTTTAAGTCACAAAAATCAGTGAAATGTATATTATAAAATGTTTTACATGTTTTGTAGCAAAGTAGTCTAAATATTTAATAGAGGATATTTTCCAAAAAGCCAAATGCATCAAGGCATTATTATTTAATAATTTGTTATGAATAATAATTATTTTTTAAGATTAATATGATTTTTGAGGTTTTTTACTCTAATCAACCTCCACTAATAAAAAAAAAATAAGTAGTATAATAATAGTATAATAGTATATATATAATAATAGAATATATAAATATTAAAAAAACATGGTATCTAAATATATGTACGATTTTAAAATACTAAACTGATTTATTTTAAATTCCATAAATTGTTTCTAAACGAATACATACTTTTATTGTTATCATTGGTTAAATATCATGACTTATAAATCATACGTATATAATTTTTGTCACATGTCATTTAACAGGAAGGATTGCTAATCCCACTTTATACAAAAATACCTCAAGTATATATTTTATATATTTTCATTTTGTTATTCAATAGAATTTTTCATAAACTGTATTTCAGATTTTTTTTGTATAATATAAAGAAATGAATTAATATTTTATTCAGAGTATCACAAATCTTGTGTTCAACTGATTCTTTAATTACTTACTTACACATAACAATATGATCTTTCAAAATGTTTTCTTAATTTACGTTATTATCTTATAACAAATTAAATGTTTAAAAAATGTAATCAAAGAGCGCATTGATTTTATAATAAGATACTTATTTACTTAATTTTATATGAGAGTATATATGTTCTAAGGTTAAGCATAAATAAAGATTTTAGTAAATTACAAAACAGACTTAAAAAACTTTCTCTCGCATGTTTATCTTTAGTGTGATGGAATTAATGTAACGACTACGAACTTTTTTTATCTGTTCTTCCTCAAATGAACAAAGCAATGAACAAAGCAATATCTTTAAATTAGCTAGAGAATCCGAATTTTTAAGAATATTTTAATTATTTCTAACTTTAGTTTATTAGGTTGTGTATGTTTATTTTGGAAAAGAAATAATGATAATATTTTAATTTTTTACGAACACCGTCAGGAATTGCTCCATGATGAAAATAATGTGGCTATTAATAATAATAAAACAGGCTTCTTAACATATTGCCACAAGAAAATGAGATTATTCTTAAAACTGTAAAGTGAAGATATTTGCTTTTATAATAAGAATTTATTTTTTTCAAAAACGCTTCTAAATTAAATTAATGTATAGAAAAACAGAAATAAATCTTTTACTCATATAAGTACTGATTATGGCTGAAGTACTGAATGCCCTTTACACTACCGAAAAATTTCCTCTTACCAAACAAATTAGTGAAAATCATCTTAGACTTTCTTACTACTTTCTCTATAAAACTGTAAGACTTTCTGCAAATCTTCACAGCATATAATGTATTAAAAACTTTTTCCTCTGAATGATTTTGCTAGTTGAGGGAAAAAAAAAAAAATAGCTTATTGTGACTTTTTTTTCTTCAACAAAGAACCTTTTTCAATTTTTTTCAAAATGAGTTGGTTGAAGGTGCACTTTTGCTCGTGACGTTCTATTGCTCGAGGCATGTCACGTATCCCTTTCGTAGATAAGGGAATTTGGTGCTGTTTTACCAGAGAACCGGAAATCTTGTTGTGGGCAGGAAATTCTCACGGATGGTGAGAGTGCTGAAATGCTGTAGAGTGTCGATGTTGGCACTTGTGGAACTAGGAGTCGCCTGCACTCTCGTATGTGAGGGGGGACTTCCTCATCTCGATCATCTGCATGATGCCATTTTCTTGTGGCACTTCCAGTGCTGCTGGCACGTATGTGGCACCAGGAGGTATGCACTTGGAGCACTGGCGCCGAAGGGCTGGACGTTGACGAGAGGCTCGACACTTGACAGCGAATCGGAGCTCTTCGGCCATCTCGGAACATAGCGACTGCTGCGTGGAACAAAAAACAAGATTCTACGTTCAATTAGACTTATCAGATATTGCAATTATATTGAAAAATTGATATGCATTTAGTTAAACAAAATTGTAGGGTTTTAATACATTGTTGAACAAATTTCATCACTATGAGAGGAAAAAATATAAGACAAGAAAAAGTATCTACTTGGACAACAACTATGTAAATTAATAAATTTCCATGTGAAATCTTTGTATAATTCTTACACCATGCAAACAGTATTAATTTATGCCATATGTGTTCATGTATGCCAGAAGCTTTTTAAGCCCACTGGTCTGGCAGAGCACGAGATCGTTAGCATAATTTCAAATGAAAAATAGCTGTACAGAGATATAACTTCCTGTGAATATTCCGGTTGGTCATATAGGATAGGAAAAATAAAAGAGAGTTTCAGTTTGACAGTGTGTTGGGGTCTTTTCGACTTACTCAGTGCTAACATTTAAAACGCTTTAAATGTTAGGTAGTTTTGCTAACGTTTGAAGAAATTTAACGGATAAAGTCCGTCGGATAGCGAATTAGGTATAAGTTTAGATTGTTCTGAAATAAATGGAATTTTTGAACGGGAACATATAAAATCGGAACAAGAAATATATTGTGAAGATTCAGATTTTAGCAATGAAGAATATAATAAAGAGATTTATTTTACGAAAGATGAAACAAAATGGAAAATAAATACCTCTTCCAAAGTGTACAAACACAATTTGTAAATGTTCCGTCTCTCTTGCCTGATAACAAAATCATTTGCAAGGCTCTTACGAGATTTCTATATTATAAGAACACGATTAATCCTAATTATTTGAAAGAATTTGCTGTCGAACTTATAAAAGAGCATTTCTAAGAACAGAGAATATATGCATTCCACTTTGTGTGAAAATTGTTAAAAGATTACTATACATGACAAATAAACAAAGTGGTCTAAGAAATTGATTGTCTTTCGTCTATGTAAAAAGTGGTCGAGAAAATACGACAGAAAGATATCATCTGATTTTGATAAATCTTCAGCATAAGTTTTTCTGAAAAACACCATGATGAATAATGATTTTATAACTGAAGAAATGTCAAAAATAACATAATTTGTATGTATATAAGAAAACTAAAACGGACTTCTGAACTGATTTCTCGTACTAAATAATGAATATTAATGTTTAATTTTTACACGATTTTCGCATATAAATATATAGATTTTATAATAATTTTATAAGATTTTAACCAGAAAATGATATTTATTTTAAATATAAAATGATTAAATGTGAAAAAAATAAAAAAAGGATAAAAATTTTACATAAAAAAAATAAAATAAAATAAAAAACTGGTGTAAATAAATTGGATCTTAATCTCAGATGAAAAATTATGTTAGGATAAAAGTTGCTGTAATTATCTTCAGATGACATTTTCCAGTTGGATTATATTGAGACTCACCATGATGCAGGATTATAAATAAGTTTAACAATTCTGTGTTTTGAAAAGATTTATTATAACAAATGATACATAAGCCTAGTACGCTCATTCAGATGTAACAGATTATCTGAATTAATATAATACGTTTAACATATAGTTCAGGATTTTAAATGAATATATATATCTGAATTTCAATAAGGCTTTTAAGTAATTTACATAGATTTTGCCTTCTTTTTAATTATACTCTATACTTATCCTTTATGCAAATCCACATAAATGTGTACATTCATAATAGCCAATTATTCCTTTGAAGTTTATATTCATTCTTTCCCAATATATTTTCTCTCTAAAGCTGTTCGACAATTACATTTCACAATACTAAAGGTAATAGAGGAAGATCATCTTTTCTCATGAACTGCGTTCCGGATTCTCTTTTAATGATCTTCGATAAAATTTCACAAAACTTGTGAATCTTAATAATGTATTTATTTCGACGATATATATATTGTGTGAATTATAAACTTTGCTTATATTCTTTAATTCATGGTAGTATAATTAAATGCGAATTAAATATGCGAGCACAATTTAAATTCTTCACTGTAACTTGTATTCATAATTCAATTATACAGTCAATAAAGTAATTTATATTTAAATAATATATATATATATATATATATTGCGACCATTTTTAATTCAAAATATTATGCATGAGAGAATTAATTTCGAAATAAATATAAAATTTGCAAATCTTCACTAAAATTTGTATTCCACAGTTATTGAAATAAGATAGTGTAATAATAATAAAATAATGTAAATAATTTTTAATTAGATTTTTAATTCCGCTTGTATTAATTGGATTTTGAATACAGGAATGCGATGTAAATTGATCTAAAAAATTCACTTTAAAATACATTTAAAGATAAAAAAAAATGTTGCTTCAAGAAGGAGTCATTTGATTGTAACAATCTTCCACATAGTAGATATATATAATGGCTTATATATACGATAATCATATCCAACAGAATATGGCCTAGAATTCCACGACAATAATTTCTATTGGTTAGGCACCCTTTTTTGTCAAATGATCAGTTGACCCTGACCAGTTGAAATACCAGATATCTCTATAGCAGAGTTCATTTGGGTTGTGTTGAGCAGACACCACTGAATGCCCCATTATCCAGGTGATCTAAGTTAAAGTCAGAAATATTTTGGACAAGATTTCCTACAGGAGAACTTTCGTCAACTAAAATATGATATGCATATAAATAAAGTTATGCTAAATCATATAACAGCATGCATAAGGACAAGTTATAAGTCAATGTTTTGGTACTTGGTATGCTATGTGTAGATGTTATATAGATGTTATATAAGCTGTTCAAAATGATTTTAAACATGTTATAATTTAAAAAAAAAAATTTTTATGCTATAAATGAGAAAGTATTAATATAATTAAGAAAAAATTTAACAATGAGATAATTAAATCAACCAATTAAATATTTTGAAATCTTTTAAAATGAAATTAAAGTGAACAAATTTTATAGTTTCCATATTTATTATCTCTTGAGAAGGGTGTTAATTTAACTCCTAACTGCATTAGAAAATTTGTTTATCTTGACAATACTCTAAACTAACGAGACAGTTAAAGAAGAATGCCTTGTGGAATGTTTAATAAGTGTCAAACTGTAAATCACTTGCCAATAGAAATTGGGAAATGATTGAAATTTAATTAAGTTTCAATCAGTAGAAAATCCTTCTACAGCATAATAGTGTTGCATTTACAGAGACTTTCGTCAATTATTTCAATCTTTAAATCATTATTTTATACTCTCATTAGAAGATATAAACATTGTATAATATAATTTTTGAGATTGAAAATAATAATAATATTAATAATAAAACAAAACATACAAATGAATTGGTCGAAATATTTATAGAACTTGAGATTCATTGCATTTAAAAGTAAATTCATTTCTTTAAGAAATATTTACATAATTGAGATATATTAATTCTCGACAGTCATTCATTATAAATAAGATTGCTTAGAAAGTCTTTATAAATTCTTATAAAATGAAATCACTTTTTTTTTAAAATGATGGCACAGCAATTGAAAGTAATATTCTTTTTTATACTTTTTTAAGCATTGGTTCTGGGAAATCTGGAGTAAAATTTATGAGTTCTTAAAAATATTTACATGAAATCCCAAAGAAAATTAATATTCAATAAATAATGAACTAGCATAGACTTTTCTAAACTTATGGTAATTTAGGCAAAAAATTGAAAATATGTTAATATTTAAAGTTTGTTTTGAAAAAAAATAAATATATTTTAACATATGTATATTCCTAAGGATTTTAATATTTATTTTTTTGTAAAAGTTTTAAGAATATCTTATTCGCTTTAAAATGCATATAGTTTTTAACCTATAAGATATTACTTAATTTGTTCAAATTTAAATTTTACTAGTAAACTTATTACTTTTCACGTGTTTTCTCTTCATAAATATATAAATTTTCAAAATTTTATTTGAACATCGTATGCATTTTAATCGAAAAATTGTCTTAAATTTAAAACGTTAATATCTAACATAAATGAAAATTGCTTTTAATTTAATAGTGACTAAAATCTATCGATTCTAATTAAAATCACACGCATAATACTTTAGATAAAATCATATTAAATTTTTCTGATTAATAAGTCTACAATTTATATGGGAATGCATACTAACTATTATTTTAAAAAGTTAAAAAAAAAAAAAAAAAAATGTGCTGCCGATTTTTAGACAATAGCTACATAATTTTCCTTGGCCCACCAAGGGGTTCTTGAGCCAATGAAGACAAAGAGGAAGAGTATATAATTTAATTCTTTTTAGATATGCAGCATATATAAAAATATTTAATACTAAATCTTAATTTTATTAAGATGTCTCTAAAAGACTATCATTATATATATTGATAGCATAACAATCAAGAATATCCTGCTGAGCACCTTCATCACAGATGCAAACTTCTTTTTCTTTGGAGATAAACCTTACAGTTGACAAATTGATCGTGATTCCAACTTAATACACGAGACATTAATGTAATACTAATAATTTAGCAGGCAAAAGTGGATAGGTAATTAAGCATTGATGCTGTGAGGGATCTATTGAGCGACCTGCCACCATCAGCTGAAGGGGTTGTAAAGGATCTGACCGCAATGAAGGATATCGTGTCAAGGTGTCTTTGTCTGGATAATTAATGACCCCACATTTCATCCGATCTTTTATTTGTGTCATTCGGGTTCAAACGCAAATGTATTAATTTTGTTTCTATGTTGCGCTTTGTTTCTAAGTTACTAAAACAAAAAAAAAAAAAAAAAAAAAGAAAAGGTTTTGGGGTTTTGTGAAACAATAGAATGGCAGATGAGAAAAAAATAGATATTCAAATCACTAACTAGTCACTTTGCTTACAATTGCAGTCTTTTGCATTTTGTAATTTTTTTATTAATAAACCTTTTGATTAACAGCAAAATAATAACAGAAATTTTAAATCTCACAGTTAAATAACAATCATTTTGAAAACGCCACACAGGCCATAGACTTTGTAATATCTCTGGTTTTAATTATATTTTTCCTTTGTAAATCAGCCTTGTGTTTCATTTAAGTATACTCTATGTGTACCATTTCATATGTATATGCCATTTCGTAATGCGACCTCCATTCATAAGGTCATTTACCTTATGATAGGTCTTTCATGGATAACTGTGTTACATTTGTAGGAGAGTAAATATATGCAACTATAACCAGGCAAAACCTTTTTGTCTTGCCGCAATCGCTACCAAGTCTTCTCATGGTGACCAATGCATCCTACTAGAGAATTCAAATTCTTGCACTTAATTGTAGTATTAATTGAAATGGGTCTTAATTCTTTGATCGAAGAGTTACAGGAATGCTTTCTTGTTAGCTTAAATATGGTCAATCAAAAAATGGTATATAGGCGGGTGTTTTGACAGTGTTTGCGTCAAACATATATTGTTTGTGGTTTTTTTTTTATGTTTTTGTCTGATTTTCCACTAATGTTTAAAACAAGCCCTAATGAGATGTTCCGCAACGAGTGTCGGTTCTGTTTGAAGACAGTCCGCGGGTGACAGTCTGGAAGTGTAGGGAAGGTAGCGTTATGCTTTGGAGTGGTACACTATAGAAGGTCATCCCTGGTATGCATCAGAGCCATAATGAAGGCACGACGATACATTGATAAGGTGCTGCATTACGCCTTAAATTTAGTGAATGAAAAATGATATTTTGTTCAGAACACCGTATATACAATATTATGTTGTTGTTTCTTATCCCACTTGGCTGGCCAAGCCCACGAGCCCATATGGACTCATGATTGAAGGGGAAGGAAGCAGCTTCTGTTGTGATGGAGCACCCCGTAGGTAGAAGCCTGACTTTTGCTCCGTGACGCTCTTACAGTCATAGAAGACCGGGACCTACGGCTTAAAGTGGATTCCGAACCACTACAAACATCCATGGCACCGCCGGGATTCGAACCCGAAACCTGTGGCACCGAGCGCCAGAGCGCTAGACACTCGGCCATTCAGGTCCCAAATTTGCCAACGGCACGCAGTGTTCCCAGGTGGTCACCCACCCAAGTACTGAGCGCGCCCAATGATGCTTAACTTCGGTGATCTAACGAGAACCGGTATATTCAGCATGGTACTGCCGTTGGCTAATATTATGACACAATATTATGACATTCATAAGCAGACAAGTCCGGCAGCAAACAAAATTGCTTCCTTGATCTGCAATATCTCCTGATGTCTCAGAGGTTGAGCCTGTCTGCCACAACCTCAATCGAAAGACAAACTGTGGAGAATGGCTGAGATCATATGGGTTCCTATCCTTATACTATCCGCATGCTAATTGAATTTGTACCTCGTAGGGTCACTGCTTGCATCGCCGCGCGAAGTAGTCCCGCTTGCTACAGAGCAAACACTATATCTTACAGCTGTATAAAATTATCTTCTTGTAAATAGCATCACTTATTCATGTATGCATTTTCTGTCAGTATTCCAATTTTCATCACATTCTACACATTTTTTTAATGCTAATATGTATATATATATATATATATATATATATAGTGTGTATAAGAAATACTGTTGAAGCCAAATAGCTTGATAAGCCTTATGGAGAATGCACCAAGGAAATCAACTATTACCGACGGATATTCTGAATTTAAATGCTGTCGTACAAACACCGATAATGCTGAATACTCCGTAATTAATTAATACCGCAAAAATATTAATTTATTAAATAAATACCTATGATAATCTAAACAAATTTGCAAGCCAAATGGTTATAAAAAAAGATAAAATGTACTTAGAATTCCCCATAATAGTGTGATAAGTTAAATTAAATGTAGACAATAGATGAATTGTTTCAGCTTTACGTAAAAACTGTGTTAATCAAAGACGTGACAGTTCAAACCAAAAATTAGTTTTAAATTAATACACATAAATAAAAAAGCAAAAAATAATTCAACTACTAATTGACTCTTCCACAAAATCTTTTCCTGATATCTTTTTAATATCATGATAAGTTTTTTCAAAGTCGATCTCAATTTTTCTTCTGTATTCCATTTATTCAAGCAGAATAAAAATTTCTTACTTTTTCGAAACAGTTTCTTAATTTTTTAATCCTATTTATGCCGGTTATAGAAACAAATTTATTGGATTAGTGAAAGTTCTACTGAATATTTATTTATTAGTTTAAATGGTAACATCTTTCAAAAGAATTATGCATTCATTATCTCATTAAGACAATTTGTGTCAAAATGTCTCTAGAAGTTAGTGAAACGTGATATGATATTTTTGCCTTCATTCATAAATTCTTCTTTCTGAAATTGAATAATTTCATCGATTTGCCTTACTCAGTAAGCTCGTGGATGTGATTTGTTATTCCTTAATATAATTTATGATTTCTTTTACCAATACTTGATTTTTTTTTACATAGGGACTCAGTTTTTTTCGTCTTCAGCGATTTCATTTTATAATACAACATCCCCAAACAATTGCTAAGGGGCAAAATTGGGCATTATGGTTTATGGCTGGGAATAAACGGCAGAGGGAAAAATTTGTTAAACTTCTTTTTGACTGTACTGTTCACTCAACAAAGTTTGAAACGCCTTTTCTAGGTTTCCCCTACTGCCACCGATTCACCGCATATTTAAAAGAAACTATAGTAGCCACATCACTAGTGATTCTGAATATTCACCAGTTTGTAAATTCACTTATTGTAAATTAGTTATTGATTTTATATATTAAATCCTGGGTCAGATAGAATAGTTAATAACTTCTCTAAATTTGTTGAGTACTTTTTTTTTGGGAGTAACACCACTTTTATGGGCCAATGTAGGTACGGTAACTGGATTGTAGGCTTATTACCAAAATGTTTAGAGTTAACTTTTCCACATTTTCGTGTTGTATTTCAGAAAACCTGGGTAACACCAACTGGTTTCCAACAACTAAGGTGAAATACTTCGCCCGTTTGTCACTAGGCTTATTGGTTCTCAAGGCCATGACTACAACAATGACTATCTGATTCCCATGAATCGTCTTCACAATTATCTAGCACATGCTACGGCAAATAAATGAGCCTATCATCATCATAATTGGCTCGACAGCCCGTTGTGGACCTTGGCCTTCTTTAAATCCCACCAGGCTGTTCTCCTCTTGGCCGTGAACCTCCAGTTTTTGATCCTGATAATCAAGTTTTTGATCATTAAAATTAGATCTTAAATAAGCTTATACAATAAATAAAAAAAAAAATTTTAAATACATCTGATGTAAAATAAGCTGAATTAAAAAAAATGTTTATACTGCGACATTTAATGACGTAACACGCTAAAATTTTGTTATTTTTTTTATCCCACTTGGTAAACAGCGACAACTAGAACAAGTCCAAGAACTCACGCGAAAGGGGGGCAGCTTCTGTTGGGATGGAGCACACGCATGTAGAAGTCTGACTTGGATCCGTATCTTCGAAGAAGGAGGGCAGTACCTTCCGGGAGCACTTTTAGGGAGAACTACCCCTCATTTGTGTATCCTATGGGAGAAATACCGCATAACTCCCACCCGGCAGTTCTACACACGAGGCAAGATGCAGAACATCCCAAACGTCATTGAGTCTCCTCGTTTTTTGAAACAGTGTCTACAACAAAGCCGCCAGTGGATGGAACCTCCCTCCCTAATGCTCACTTGCGGCGCACTTCGCCACTGCGAAACGCGTTGGACACCCTAAAATTTTACAGTTTAATAATAGTGTGCAAAAGTAAAATTTTTGTTTATTAACTGTTTTAAAAGGTAAGTAATTTTTGAAATAGTAAGTCCTTTTTACATATCTAGTAAAATCAGTCTCTGGCCTTTGGTACCGTAGGCTTCAAGTTCAAATTCTAGTGGTGTCATCAATCCACTTTAAACCGTAGGTCTCGGTCTCATATGACTGTTTGGCGTAGAGGTGACAACCCTACTCAATAAAAAGAAAATATCTCCCGTCCCCAAGGCCTTGGCCTACCGTATGTTTAGAGTAGAAAAAGGGAAACCAGTACTTCGGCATTTATTTTAATATACTTTTTAAACAGAGTACGGCTTATAGATAGATGGAGGAATTTAAAGTTTTACTGCAAAGTGATGCGCAATTAAGCTTGATTGCCGTGGCAGCGCTTTTGAAACAGCAAAAAAAGATCACAACACTAAAATAAAAATTAGATAAATTAAAATATTTTTTTTTTTTTTTTTTATCAAAATTATATTGTTGATCATCGTTCTATGATTTGAATTGCATTTAAAATGAAATATGCTAAAATAATAAAATTGGCGAAAACAGATTTAAAATTAAAGAGCGGAAAAAATAATCATGATGTTTATATGATATACCTGCCGTGGTGGCTTCCTCATGCCCCTCGAGCTGGGTTCTTAATTAAAGTTCAATCTTGGTTCGAAACCCGAGACAACCAAAGACCAGAACATTCAGAAGCAACACCTGGGTTGTAAAAAATCTTTTGTTGGAGGTAGTTAAAGCTTGGACTCCACCCACAGGATTTTCATTACAAATTAGCGTCCAGTATAGAAACCCTATGGTGCACCCTGGGTAAGGCTGAATCTGCTAGATATGTGTTGCTAAACGTGTAATAGCTAAAAGACTGGTTGGCAACAACAACGCAATTATGTTGGTTACACTTATTTGCAAAGAATCCTCCATTGAATTTCTAAACTTAAAATAATTAATTATTCTTCTTTCTCACAAATAAAATAATAATTTCCAAATCCCTGATACACTCTGCACTTAAAAAGCCACTGTTTAAAATAAACATTCTATATTTGTTCATTTGATATATCAAATTAAATATTTACACCGCCCGACTCGTGGCTCAATGGCAATATGCGCCATTGGTGAGCATTAGGTCGGAGGTTCAATCCGCCGGCTGTTTTGTTGTAGATACTGTTTCAAAAACGAGGAGTCTCGATGGCGTTTCGGATGTTCAGAATCTTGCCTCGTGAGCCGGACTAACTCGTGGGAGTTTCTGGGTTTTACTCCCATGCGGTACGCAAATGCGAGGTAGTTCCCTCTTAAAAGTCCTACCGGAAGGCACTGCCCTGCTACATCAGCGTCGGAGCAGAAGTCAAACTTTTACCGACGGGTGCTCCATCACAACAGAAGCTGTTCACCATTCTTCCATGAGGAATACGACAACAACATATTCCCTTATTTTATACGTCAAATTAAATATTTACAATGTTTTTCTCAATACAGACAGATTAAAATTAATAATCATCATTACAATAATTGACGATTTGTTAGTGAAAAAAATATTTTTTATGCTTTTTCTTCATTGACTCTCAAGGTCGTGGCCAAGGTCGTCTGCCTACTAGCAGATTTCGAGGTAGGAGATGTTTTCTTTTACGGGATAGGTTGGCATCCCAAAGCTCTACAGTCATAGTAGAAGGGGATCTACGGTTTAAGGTGAATTCCGAACCACTACAAGCCTCCGTGGCACCACCGGGACTCAAACCCCAAGCCTATGACACCAAACACCAGAGCACTATTCATTCGGCCATGAGGCCCCTTTTTTATATTTTAGGCCGCAAAAATATAATTTTAAAAAATTACAATCAATTACTATATCGGTATTGAATAAAATTTTTAACATTTTTTTTCTCTTTCTACATATACATAACTAGATTTTGTAAATTAAGTGAGTATTAAAATGATTCATCGGTTAAGCATACATAAATAGTTTATTTAGAAAATAGTGCAAAATAATTAATAATTATCCTACCCCATAAAAAGAAAGCATCTTCTGTTTCGTAATCCGCAAGTAGGCAGAAGGCCTTGGCCCACTATGGGGCTGTTGCGCCACTGATAATGATGAAAACATATGTATGTCTTTGTATTCACGAAAAAAAAAAAAAGTATTAACACAATTATATTAGGTATCTTTACATTGAATATAATTAAAAAACATTGTATCTTTTTTTTAATCATTCACATATTTAATTCTTATCTGAAACAGATATTAAAAAATAATAAAAACACTTTTAACAATGCAGACATAGATATGAAAAGTTAATAATAACCCCCACTTATTCATTTGATACGTAAAACGTTATATTTTGTAATGATAATTTTACTGCGAAAGATATGAAAATACCGGATTTGATTCGTATCTTAACAATGTTATCATTCATACAATGGATATATTTAAATAAATGCATAAAAAAAAAATCTAATGATAAACGCACTCAAGAACAAATTGTCAAAAATAAAATCTTTTTCTGCATTTTTATATAAATTTTTCAACTTCAATGATTTTGAACAACTCAACTTTTAAATGTTATCATGTGACAGAAATATGTCTTGATTATAATACTATTATGGAGTTCAGAGCCAAAGGTTTCGGGTTCGAGTCCGGCGATGCCATGGATGTTTGTAGTGGTTCGGAATCCACTTTGGTTTGTCAGTATACTGTCCTTTTGTGCACACGAGGGCTAAACAGACTCGGACCTACAGCATATGCCAAAATATACAGGAAATTTTAAGAATTTACTACTGATATTAGGAAGACAAAATTTTTTTGCTAAACCTTATTTTAATTTTTAGGATTATACTATGAATTCTTACAATGAGGAAGATTATACGTATCCCGAAGATTTATACAATGAGGGGAAGATTATACTATGAATTATACAATGAGGAAGATTATACTATGAATTATACAATGAGGAAGATTATACTATGAATTATACAATGAGGAAGATTATACTATGAATTATACAATGAGGAAGATTATACTATGAATTATACAATGAGGAAGATTATACTATGAATTATACAATGAGGAAGATTATACTATACTGAATTATACAATGAGGAAGATTATACTATGAATTATACAATGAGGAAGATTATACTATGAATTATACAATGAAGGAAGAATTATACAATGATGAAATTATACAATGAATTATACAACATTAAGGAAGTACTATGAATTATACAATGAGGAAGATTATACTATGAATTATATGAGGAAGATTATAAGAATTATACAATGAGGAAGATTATACTAGAATTATACAATGAGGAAATATATACATATACAAGGAAGATTATTATGAATTATACAATGAGGAAGATTATACTATGAATTATACAATGAGGAAGATTATACTACGAATTATACAATGAGGAAGATTATATGAATTATACGAATTATACAATGAGGAAGATTATACTACAATTAGGAATACTACGAATACAATGAAGAAGATTATACTATGAATTATACAATGAGGAAGATTATACTATGAATTATACAATGAGGAAGATTATAGATTATATGAATTATACAATGAGGAAGATTATACTATGAATTATACAATGAGGAAGATTATACTATGAATTATACAATGAGGAAGATTATACTACGAATTATACACAATTAGGAAGATTATACTACGAATCTTACAATGAAGAAGATTATAGTACCAATTATACAATGAGGAAGATTATACTATGAATTATACAATGAGGAAGATTATACTATGAATTATACAATGAGGAAGATTATACTATGAATTATACAATGAGGAAGATTATACTATGAATTATACAATGAGGAAGATTATACTATGAATTATACAATGAGGAAGATTATACTATGAATTATACAATGAGGAAGATTATTATGAATTATATGAAGAAGATTATACTAGAATTATACAATGAGGAAGATTATACTATGAATTATACAATGAGGAAGATTATACTATGAATTATACAATGAGGAAGATTATACTATGAATTATACAATGAGGAAGATTATACTAGAATTATACAATGAGGAAGATTATACTATGAATTATACAATGAGGAAGATTATATACGAATTATATGAGGAAATTATACTATGAATTATACAATGAGGAAGATTATTATACAATGAGGAAGATTATACTATGAATTATACAATGAGGAAGATTATACTATGAATTATACAATGAGGAAGATTATACTATGAATTATACAATGAGGAAGATTATACTACGAATTATACAATGAAGAAGATTATAGTACAATTATATGAGAAGAAGATTATAGTATGAATTATACAATGAGGAAGATTATATGAATTATACAATGAGGAAGATTATACTACGAACTATGAGGAAGAATTATACAATGAGGAAGATTATAAGAATTATTATACTATGAATTATACAATGAGGAAGATTATACTATGAATTATACAATGAGGAAGATTATACTATGAAATTATACTATGAAATGAGGAAGATTATACTAGAATTATACAATGAGGAAGATTATACTATGAATTATACAATGAGGAAGATTATACTATGAATTATACAATGAGGAAGATTATACTACGAATTATACAATGAGGAAGATTATACTACGAATTATACAATGAGGAAGATTATACTACGAATTATACAATGAAGAAGATTATACTACGAATTATACAATGAGGAAGATTATACTATGAATTATACAATGAGGAAGATTATACTATGAATTATACAATGAGGAAGATTATACTATGAATTATACAATGAGGAAGATTATACTATGAATTATACAATGAGGAAGATTATACTACGAATTATACAATGAGGAAGATTATACTACGAATTATACAATGAAGAAGATTATACTATGAATTATACAATGAGGAAGATTATACTATGAATTATACAATGAGGAAGATTATACTATGAATTATACAATGAGGAAGATTATACTATGAATTATACAATGAGGAAGATTATACTATGAATTATACAATGAGGAAGATTATAAGAATTATACAATGAGGAAGATTATACTACGAATTATACAATGAGGAAGATTATACTACGAATTATACAATGAGGAAGATTATACTATGAATTATACAATGAGGAAGATTATACTATGAATTATACAATGAGGAAGATTATACTATGAATTATACAATGAGGAAGATTATACTATGAATTATACAATGAGGAAGATTATACTATGAATTAAGATTATATACAATGAGGAAGATTATATGAATTATACAATGAGGAAGATTATACTATGAATTATACAATGAGGAAGATTATACAATGAGGAAGATTATTGAATTATACAATGAGGAAGATTATACTATGAATTATACAATGAGGAAGAAGATTATACTATGAATTATACAATGAGGAAGATTATACTATGAATTATACAATGAGGAAGATTATACTATGAATTATACAATGAGGAAGATTATACTATGAATTATAGGAAGATTATATAGAATTATACAATGAGGAAGATTATAGAATTATACAATGAGGAAGATTATACTATGAATTATACAATGAGGAAGATTATACTATGAATTATACAATGAGGAAGATTATACTATGAATTATACAATGAGGAAGATTATACTATGAATTATACAATGAGGAAGATTATACTACGAATTATACACATTAGGAAGATTATACTACGAATCTTACAATGAAGAAGATTATAGTACCAATTATACAATGAGGAAGATTATACTATGAATTATACAATGAGGAAGATTATACTATGAATTATACAATGAGGAAGATTATACTATGAATTATACAATGAGGAAGATTATACTATGAATTATACAATGAGGAAGATTATACTATGAATTATACAATGAGAAGAAGATTATACAATGAAGAAGATTATGAATTATACAATGAGGAAGATTATACTATGAATTATACAATGAGGAAGATTATATGAATTATACGAATTATACAATGAGGAAGATTATACTATGAATTATACAATGAGGAAGATTATACTATTGAATTATACAATGAGGAAGATTATACTATGAATTATACAATGAGGAAGATTATACTAGAATTATACAATGAGGAAGATTATACTATGAATTATACAATGAGGAAGATTATACTACGAATTATACAATGAGGAAGATTATACTACGAATTATACAATGAAGAAGATTATACTATGAATTATACAATGAGGAAGATTATACTATGAATTATACAATGAGGAAGATTATACTATGAATTATACAATGAGGAAGATTATATGAATTATACAATGAGGAAGATTATACAATGAGGAAGATTATACTATGAATTATACAATGAGGAAGATTATACTATGAATTATACAATGAGGAAGATTATACTACGAATTATACAATGAAGGAAGAATTATACTAGGAAGATTATACAATGAGGAAGATTATACTACGAATTATACAATGAGAAGATTATACTAGAATTATACAATGAGGAAGATTATACTATGAATTATACAATGAGGAAGATTATACTACGAATTATACAATGAGGAAGATTATACTATGAATTATACAATGAGGAAGATTATACTATGAATTATACAATGAGGAAGATTATACTATGAATTATACAATGAGGAAGATTATACTATGAATTATACAATGAGGAAGATTATACTATGAATTATACAATGAGGAAGATTATACTACGAATTATACACATTAGGAAGATTATACTACGAATCTTACAATGAAGAAGATTATAGTACCAATTATACAATGAGGAAGATTATACTATGAATTATACAATGAGGAAGATTATACTATGAATTATACAATGAGGAAGATTATACTATGAATTATACAATGAGGAAGATTATACTATGAATTATACAATGAGGAAGATTATACTACGAATTATACAATAGGAAGATTATACTACGAATTATACAATGAAGAAGATTATACTACGAATTATACAATGAGGAAGATTATACTATGAATTATACAATGAGGAAGATTATACTATGAATTATACAATGAGGAAGATTATACTATGAATTATACAATGAGGAAGATTATACTATGAATTATACAATGAGGAAGATTAATGAATTATAGGAAGAAGATTATACTATGAATTATACAATGAGGAAGATTATAAGAATTATACAATGAGGAAGATTATACAATGAGGAAGATTATACTATGAATTATACAATGAGGAAGATTATACTATGAATTATACAATGAGGAAGATTATACTATGAATTATACAATGAGGAAGATTATATGAATTATACAATGAGGAAGATTATACTATGAATTATACAATGAGGAAGATTATACTATGAGGAAATTATACAATATACAAGAGGAAGATTATACTATGAATTATACAATGAGGAAGATTATACTATGAATTATACAATGAGGAAGATTATACTATGAATTATACAATGAGGAAGATTATACTATGAGGAATTATACAATGAGGAAGATTATACTATGAATTATACAATGAGGAAGATTATACTATGAATTATACAATGAGGAAGATTATACTATGAATTATACAATGAGGAAGATTATATGAATTATACAATGAGGAAGATTATACTATGAATTATACAATGAGGAAGATTATACTATGAATTATACAATGAGGAAGATTATACTATGAATTATACAATGAGGAAGATTATACTATGAATTATACAATGAGGAAGATTATACTATGAATTATACAATGAGAAGAAGATTATACTATGAATTATACAATGAGGAAGATTATACTATGAATTATACAATGAGGAAGATTATACTATGAATTATACAATGAGGAAGATTATACTAGAATTATACAATGAGGAAGATTATACTATGAATTATACAATGAGGAAGATTATACTATGAATTATACAATGAGGAAGATTATACTAAGAATATTACAATGAAGAAGATTATACTATGAATTATACAATGAGGAAGATTATACTATGAATTATACAATGAGGAAGATTATACTATGAATTATACAATGAGGAAGATTATACTATGAGGAAGAATTATACAATGAGGAAGATTATACTATGAATTATACAATGAGGAAGATTATACTACGAATTATACAATGAGGAAATTATACTATGAATTATACAATGAGGAAGATTATACTATGAATTATACAATGAGGAAGATTATACTATGAATTATACAATGAGGAAGATTATACTATGAATTATACAATGAGGAAGATTATACTATGAATTATACAATGAGGAAGATTATACTACGAATTATACAATGAGGAAGATTATACTACGAATTATACAATGAGGAAGATTATACTATGAATTATACAATGAGGAAGATTATACTATGAATTATACAATGAGGAAGATTATACTATGAATTATACAATGAGGAAGATTATACTATGAATTATACAATGAGGAAGATTATACTATGAATTATACAATGAGGAAGATTATACTACGAATTATACACATTAGGAAGATTATACTACGAATCTTACAATGAAGAAGATTATAGTACCAATTATACAATGAGGAAGAATATTACAATGAGGAAGATTATACTATGAATTATACAATGAGGAAGATTATACTATGAATTATACAATGAGGAAGATTATACTATGAATTATACAATGAGGAAGATTATACTATGAATTATACAATGAGGAAGATTATACTATGAATTATACAATGAGGAAGATTATACTATGAATTATACAATGAGGAAGATTATACTATGAATTATACAATGAGGAAGATTATACTACGAATTATACAATGAGGAAGATTATACTACGAATTATACAATGAGGAAGATTATACTATGAATTATACAATGAGGAAGATTATACTATGAATTATAGGAAGATTATACTATGAATTATACAATGAGGAAGATTATACTATGAATTATACAATGAGGAAGATTATACTATGAATTATACAATGAGGAAGATTATACTATGAATTATACAATGAAGATTATAAGAATATACAATAGATTATATGAATTATACAATGAGGAAGATTATACTATGAATTATACAATGAGGAAGATTATACTATGAATTATACAATGAGGAAGATTATACTACGAATTATACAATGAGGAAGATTATACTACGAATTATACAATGAGGAAGATTATACTATGAATTATACAATGAGGAAGATTAATGAGGAAGATTATACTATGAATTATACAATGAGGAAGATTATACTATGAATTATACAATGAGGAAGATTATACTATGAATTATACAATGAGGAAGATTATACTACGAATTATACACATTAGGAAGATTATACTACGAATCTTACAATGAAGAAGATTATAGTACCAATTATACAATGAGGAAGATTATACTATGAATTATACAATGAGGAAGATTATACTATGAATTATACAATGAGGAAGATTATACTATGAATTATACAATGAGGAAGATTATACTATGAATTATACAATGAGGAAGATTATACTATGAATTATACAATGAGGAAGATTATACTATGAATTATACAATGAGGAAGATTATACTAGAATTATACAATAGGAAGATTATACTATGAATTATACAATGAGGAAGATTAGAATTATACAATGAGGAAGATTATACTACGAATTATACAATGAGGAAATTATACAATGAGGAGAAGATATATATTATGAATTATACAATGAGGAAGATTATACTATGAATTATACAATGAGGAAGATTATACTACGAATTATACAATGAGGAAGATTATACTACGAATTATACAATGAGGAAGATTATACTACGAATTATACAATGAGGAAGATTATACTACGAATTATAATGAAGATTATAGTACAATATACAAAGAAGATAATTATACAATGAGGAAGATTATACTATGAATTATACAATGAGGAAGATTATACTATGAATTATACAATGAGGAAGATTATACTACGAATTATACAATGAGGAAGATTATACTACG
>BPLQ01014042.1:0-66387 GCA_021605075.1 Caerostris darwini
TATTCTACAAGTGTCACCATTGCACTTGGGAATTATGAGGAAAAGAATGAAAACAAATTCAACTACACGTCTTCAGAATATTGGAAAACAGAAGGTGAGTATTGTTTTATTATTGATGTTCTAATTTAACAAATTAATAATTGACTAAATTCCACAAATTATCTTCTGTTTGCTAGTAAATTTTTTCAGTTATCCTTCAACCTATAATTTTATTAATAATAAAAAAATTTTAATTCTGCCTCATCCTGTTTATCTTAAAAAATTATCTTGACAATACTTTAAAGAAAAGATTAAATTACTTATCAAAATGAAAAGTTGTAGTACAGCAGTATTTATTGATTTTATGGTGGAAAATATTTTTATTAAAGTAAGAAATGATATCCCAAATAAAAGAAAATTGTCAATTTTAACCTCATAATGTAATGAAAAAACATCTTTTTGCTAGTGTGTCAATATAATTATATTTGATATCAGTTTACAATATGATTCCATGCATTTTGCATATTTACCTTCCTCATAATGTAATGAAAAATGTTGTTTTGCTAGTGTGTTAATACAAAATACATGATATCAGTATGATACCATGTATTTTGTATATTTGCCTTAAAATAAAAATATTTAAAATTTCATTATATATATCATTGCATATATTTGAATTATAAGGAGTAACTATTTAATGTTTAGATACTATGATTTTATATAAGATTAATATAAAGGGATAATATCCTAATGATTGAGCTTTGTGTTTGACTAGAAATATTTTGGTATTCATTAAGCTATAATTTTTAGGATATCCTAAAGTATTTCACTAAAATAATTTCCACGCCATAAATGTAAATAATTTTTGTATTATGAAGCTTTGTTTTGAATGATTATATAAATTTAGGGTACTTACGTATTAACTGTACCTTGGCGACTGACTTGGCGGTTTTTAAGTGTCGCCAATCTTTATTATTTCGAATAAAAATATTTTGAAAGCGTTTTGATTTTAAATGAAGTGTTTCATATATATTTTATTATTTGGAACAAAAATTTTAAGTGTATATTGGCGCCAAATCTGTAGCTGCGGTTGGTGCGTGGGCTCTTTATTGGCACAACTGTCGCCAAGGTACCGTTAATACGTAAGTACCAAATTTAGTATAAAAGTATTACTATTGTTAATATTCAAATACAATTTTATGATTAAAATAAATAAAATTTAGTTGATATTTTATTTTTTATACAATTTGTATAGAACCTCACTAATAAATGAAAATTAAAAAAAAATTTTTTGTATTACGTATACAAAATATAAGTGGGTATAAAATTTTATCATGATATTGAGAAAATTTTTGTTGTTTAGTCTGTATATAATGTAATTAATATGTTGTTGCTTTTGTGTCAATTTCTGAATATTTTATCAAATATGAAATATAAGCATTATCAAAAGTAAAATTTGTGATTTTTAAATACAATTTTATCACATTGTTTACTAGGAACAATTGAAATTATTACAAGATGATGTTAACCAAAATTTATCTATTAGCAATATGTTAGTATCATAAATTAATTTTATTTACAACCATGTAGCAATGTTTTTCATAAATAATTTTTCTGTATAAATAGCAACTTAAACGACTCATTTGTAATTTTTCAAAAATTTTATTTTATATACGTAAATATGTAATATCTACAATTTTATATACAAAAATATTTAGAATTTTATATACATGTAAAATTAATGTTTTAGCTTCTCCAGTGCTATCTAGATAGCATGTAAAAAAATTAAAAACAAACATATCAAAAGTTTAGTTTAATATCTTACATTAAAATTAAATAAATTATAATTACTCAAATAATTTTACCTTAATTAAAATAAAAATATAGTTTAATTTTATTTTCATTTGTTGTTATTTAAATTTTTATACATTTTATGCTCATTCAAAATACCATTTATTTATTATAAATTTTTATATATTTTTATTTACATTGATTAAAAAGCGTCATTTTATTCAATAAATAAACTACAATATTTTTATCTATTCTATGATACTTTAATTATCTATTCATCTTTTTTATATTTGACATTTATTTTTATTATTAATTAGTATGTTATATAGATATTATTAACTAGTTATATAGATAGATTTGTATTAATTTTTTAGTAGAAATGAAATTGCATTATTATAACTAGTATGTTATATGGAGATAGAAATCAAATTGAACATTTAAAAATATATTTTAATTTTTTCAATAATATATAAAATTTATTGGTCAGAAAACTTTTCCTGAGATCTGGACACCAAGCCAATCCAAACAGTTTCTAAGAAAGTCTTAAATCAGGAAGCGAAATTTCTTTGAGGACATCCTTATCATCTGATTAGTTCTCTAAAGTTTGTTGCAGCAAAGGAGCAGACTAAGAATTCCACATTCCATTATGTCCTAATGTAGAACAGGCCGCCAGTATAGAAGACTTTGCCTTTAAGTCTTCTTACCAAGCAACTACCTGTGTAGAAAAAATGTGGTTTCAAATTTGTTCACAAATAATCAAAGTTCAATTTAGTGCAGTTATAAAAAAAAAAAAACAAAAAATAAATTTACCTAAGTACTTTTTATTTCTGTAAAATGATATTATACCATTTCACACGTCTAAGTGTACACCAAATAACACTTCCCCTTGCATAAACCTGAACCATAAATAAAAACGTACCAATAATATTTAATATGCTCATGTTTCATCATCCTTTGCTAATGTGGCAATCAGTTGGTAATCTAATGGATGTAAATCAAAATCTAGTGTACCAATGCCTACACAATATAATTTGGAGAAAAGAAAACTTTAATATAGAGTTAAAAATGTGATTAAAAAGTCTTAAAAAAAAAGGACAACTTACCATATCTGTGTGTATTAGATGGATTGTATTATTTCTACTTCCAAAAAATTGAATTATTAATTATGGGTTGAGTCCCTTTAATAACAGCAGTTGTGGTGATAATATCTTCATCAGTTCTTTCATTTAATCTCTTAAAAATTTCTTATCTATTCAATCTACATCTAAAAAATTTCTAATTAACTTTGATAAAAGAAAGTTTTTATAATAAGTCCATCTTGTTACTAAATTTTCTAAGTATCTCTCTATAATATACATTTTCAGAAAGTAATTTATATTTTGGGCTGCTTTAAAAATTAATTAATTTAATAATTTTTTTATTTTAAACATAAAAATAATTTTTGTTTTGTGCTGCTTTTAAAAATTAATTAATTTAACTATGATTTTATAAGTAGAAATATTGTATTATCTGAAATTTGACAAAGTTATTGACAAAAGAAAGTTAAAACTTATTGCGTTCAATATATCTTTTAAAAATTTGTCCTTATATTAAAAAAATAATTTTACCTAAATCCATTTTATGTTTTGCTTCGAGAGACATGAAAGCTTCGAGAGTTCTTTTGCATAACCTTTTGAATGAAATTATATTTATTTTAGTAACATCTGGATAATCATCAAAACATCTGGAAGGTTTCCTACTAAAAGTACGTTTGAACAATCAAGGTATACAAGTGTAACCATATTTTGAGATGTGATGTCTCGGAAGATTATTTTTAATGAGGTTGTTTCTTCATTTTTTGCTTCGTATAAAGCAAATTAATTATATTCTGGTCTCATCTTGTGAATCACTATCTTTGCTAAAATCAAAAATAATATGTTTTTACAGAATGAATCTCACAGAACTTTGAATGAATGTATGTACAAATAAATATTTTTGTAAGACTGTCATTTAATTAAATCATTCTAATAGAAATGTCATAGTTATTAAGATTTAGTATGTTTGTTAGATGAAGTTGAAAATGAAAAATAGATTGATGAAAAGTGCTAAAATGCAAATAGAAATAAAAGAAGTAAATTGATCTTATTTAAATTTTAAGGTTCTTTACAAATAATTTCATGCCTTTGTTTTTTTCAAAGCAACAATTTGTTGATCCAATACAATTTTTACTAGAAATTAATCAATCTTTATTACCATTTGATTTAAAAATTTTTTTTTATATTCAACTTAAATTGATTTTCTTCATTCATCAATATAAATTTATTTATTTATTGATATTTTAGGAAATAGAAAAAAGCAGATATTAAAAGAATAATAAAAGACTTTTCCGATGAAGTTCATTTAATGTTTCCAAAGCAAAAGACAATATAAAGGTTAGTTTAATTTTATTTACATTTAAAATTTGTTCTTTATTTGCATTTTTATCCATTTTGTGTTCATTCAAAATACCATTTTATTTACATTGAATTATTGTTTCTTTGAATTTTTAAACATTTTGTGTTCACTCAAAATATTATTTATTTACATTTATAAATTTTTATGCATTTTGTGTACATTCAAAACACCATTTATATACATTTAAAAATTGTTTCTTATTTGAATGTTATATGTATTTTGTATTCAATTAAACATCATTTTATTTACATTTAAAAATTATTTGAATTTTTTTATATGTATTACACATTGTATTACACTTGTTATTTTTATACATTTATATTTTTAAAGTTGTTTCTTATTTGATTTTACATTTTGTATTCATTCAAAACATCATTAAAAAATTGTTTTTTATTTGAATTTATTTTACACATTTGGTCGTGGTTATTTTTCTTAAAATAAAAATTAATTTTAAATAATTTTTAATTATCTTCTTAAATTATTAAAAGATATGTCAATACTTGTCTAGAAAGATATTTTTGTTTACATTAGTCTTTAATAATCTGTATATTTATCTGAATTTGTCTTTTGAATAAAGAAACAAAAAAATCAAATTAAATGAAAATAGGTTATTTTCTTAAATGTTTTCATTAATATTTGAATTACAGTAAGCATCCACAAAGGATGGATTCAATAAATATTGAACTAAAACTATGTAAATAGTCAATAACTAAAACTAAATTGACACAAGAAATCTTGTGTAAAATATTTATTAAATAGCAACAATAGTTATATAAATTTCCATTCCCAAACATACATGGACAGGCACTGAATGAATATGGACAACACTTTAAAATTGGAATTTGTAGTAAAAGTTTTGAGGCAAATTCCAATTTTGTTTGGATTTCCTGTAAAAATTTTAAAACAAACATATCAAAATTTTAGTTTAATATCTTACATTAAAACCAAATAAATTATAATTACTCGAATAATTTACCTATATTAAAATCAAATAAATTTTAATTACTTGAATAATTTATCTCCATCAAAACAAATAAATTATAATTACTCGAATAATTTACCTCCGTCACATCTTCATTAAAATCAAATAAATTACTTTGCGATCTATGAAATTTTAATGTATGTGTGGCGGCTTTGTAAAGGTTGCGTAGTGTTATTAAAATCCATACGGCAAAAAAAAGACTATAATCAATTTTCACATTTACAACATCTTTATTCCATTTCTAACGCCAACTACTTTCTGTTTTCATTCTAGCAGGAAAATTCCCTTGTTAACAGTGAAAGTAGAAGTTATTAAATTGTTACTCCATTTTCCATCAATAGGTGTCACTACATATAGAGCATGAAAATTATTCTAAATTCATAAATTATTTTTATTTTAGTGGTTAAACTAAACATTTGTTGTAAATTTTAAAAAAACTTTGTGTTGACAGATTTTAAGCATACAAAAATGTATAAGTAATTAAGATATACATTTGAAAAAAGTATATTATCTATGTAATGTTGTTACCAACATAGAAATACTTACAAAGAAAATAGCTGTTCATATTTTATTCATTTATTTATTTATTTTTGAATTATTAAGTTAAAAAAAAAAAAAATCACATTTTTGCAATTTTTATCCATAATTTAAAGAATAACTTGTATAAAAAATAGTTAAAGTTGATATTTTTATGTGGAATTCAAAGGTTTTTAATATATTTAATCAAAACACTTGTAAAAAGGCTAAATTTTTTAAATCCAGGACATTTCATATTAAAAAGCCTTTGCCAGTTCTAGGAAGTTGTAAAAAAAATTTTTGTCGAGCAAATTTTAACTTCTTCAAAACAGAGATAAGAAATTTTTCGACCATTAAGGAAAATAAAACTATATTTTTGAATAAACAATAATATGAACTTGATAATTCAATGGCATTTTAATATATTTACAACATTTTTAAAAGTAATATCTCTAATTAAATGCTACAAAACTTGGTGTGAATATTTTTCATAAATGTTTGCAGGGAATAAACCTTGAGAATGTTTCTAGCTACATAAATATTTTTTATTTAATTGTTAAATTTGCATGTAATTCCAAGTTTGGGAAGAATTTTCTGTCAACAACATTTAAATTAGTACAAAATAATAAATAATAAAAATATCAATTTACCAGAGGTCTATTCCCTGTAGATTGTTAGTACAAACAAATACAAACTTTGAAATTTAAAAAAAATATTGATTTCATATTGAGTTATCATGTTTTGTAGCAGTATTAATTTTTGGCCATTTTTACCCTTATTTTAACCTATAAAAATTTTAAAAAAATAATACTAATTAAATTTTTTATGTGGAATCATAAGTTTTTAGATACATTCAATCCAAAAATGTGTATAGAGATAAATAATTTCCAAAAAATTCCTTCGAAGGTGTTCGTGTTCCTTAAGTTCATAATAATTTGTTTTTCATATTGTCATTAGTAAATAATCATTTATCAATAATATTCTGTTAATTTTTATATATCCTAATTGCTGAGGAAAATGACTTCGATAAACCTACAAAGTTTTTGTAAGAATGTAAACTAACATTTTATATAATATAATTAAAGCATTTGGTTTGTAAAAAATGTTACATATTTGAAAATAGAAATGTAATTCTGCTCAAACGATAAGTTAGTATCAGGGTTTAATCAAAGATCCTCATATATTACATTAAAATTGAATTCATAAAACGCTTAAGTAAAAAATTGTTCCCTTGCTCTAAATTATTGAAATTATTTCATTAGATATAGTTTTAAATACATTGACAAATGTTAAATTTACTTTTCTAAAATCTATGCTAATATTTTACAAGGGAGTTAGCAGAATATAATGTGATGTTTTTTTAAAAAATCATTTCATTGCAAAAAACTTTTGTATAGCTCTCAAAAGTTATTAGGAAAAAATTCAGAATATAACAAATGTTGGGGTTGCTTTATAGATATTTTTTGAAAATGCTGAAATTGTTTTGTATTATACAACTATTAAAAGAATAGGAATATAACAAGTGTGCGATTAAAAAAGCTCTTTGTACAAAAAAAAAAAAAAAAAAAATGGAAAGAATTATTAAGAAACATTTTAATATCTGATGTTTTATGAAATTCACATATTTAAGTAGAATATATTGTTATTACCAATAATTTACATGTATATAATTCATGAATATATTTTATGAAAATTTGTCAAAGTGTAAATACAACTTATTTTTCTTCAAACATATTGGTTTTATGAAATAATGTCGAGAAATTAACAAGTTAAATTCAAATGGTAAACAACACGAAGAGTACATATTGTATGAGGAAATTATTAAAAATTCTGAAAAACTTGTTGAAATTAATTTAATATATCAAATTAATTATTTTACCATTTATCAAATTTTTTTGTTATAGTTCAAAATTATAGTTTTTTGTTATAGTTAATTGAAGAACTTTCAACTTAATTTATTATAAGACCAATTCTATTTGAAAATTATATTATGATATTTAAAAAATTTGAGAGAAAAATAAAAGTACTTTGAATTATTTGTTCTGTAATAAGAAAATATATTTATAAAAATTTAAAGCATACAAAAGATTTATTCCAGTTCTATCAAAAAAGTTCATTTACAATTAGCCCCGAATCAACATCATTTTATTTTGTATACATTTACGGCATAGTGGACAATTAAAGAGGATCTGTGCATAATTTTCACAGGAAACTAGATGACGGCATGGTTCGAACACTATATTCATTTCTTCTGACATACATATTAATACGCTTTTATTAGCTTCACCTGTATGTTTGTATGTATGTTTGTATGTTTGTATGTAACTCACTTTTTGGGCTCGATGTTGGGACTGATGGCGCCATCTACTGGCGAGTCAGTCAACTGATCAAACCCTACTTATTTTGTTTAATCTTAATTCCTTTTGTTTTATTTTACTTTTATCTTAAAATTCTCATTTTTTTTAACTTTAACCTTTTTATTTTTGGGCATCGTCAACGAACTCTTAATTGTACCGATAGCTTTAGCTTTTTTGATCTCATGCTTTAATTGTTCTCAAGCAGATGTTTTTCCTAAATTTTAAATTCATTTATTTATTTTTAATTACTTCTATTCATTAATTTAAGAAACTACAATTTATGCTAATGTTTCAATTAATGTAAGATGTGGAGGTTTTTTGATTCTTAAAACCACCAAGGAACAAGGCAAAGGCAAAGGTGGGTTAAGTTAGGGATTTCCTGGGAGCAATTTCCCCCTTACAACCATTTAAAATTTAATAGAATAAAAATCAAAATTAAGAGAGAAATCAAAATTATTAAAAATATTTAAAGGCAGAGCTAGTTGAAGAGTACATTGCTCTATGAATAAAAAATCTTAAAAATTAAATTTTAAAAACTTTTATGACTTGAGAGAAAATAAGATCAAAAATAAATTAAGAATTAAACCTTTGCACTTTGCGACAAAAAGGAGATAGAGTCTAGATAGTAAAGATAGACATGGTAGGGGTCACTGAGCAAAACAAACCGTCAAAAACGAAAAACGAATGAGGGCGTGGCTAAGTAGCGAAGCGAGATGATTGAGCTGAGAGAGTGGATGGTTGCGCTGAGTAGGCGGAGATTGTGTTGAGAGAATGAGTCTGATGCGGACCTGGGAGAGCGCTTCAGTTTTTGGCGAAAAACGTAAACAAAGTTTACTGAAGAGAAAGGGTTGAAGCGGACTTAGTAGAGCGCTGACAACGTTGGTGGAAAGGTGATGAAAGGATTGAAACTATCCTGGGTCTAGTCTGATTCTTTTGGCGTTAACATATTGGTCGAATTGGTAGGTGGCTATTGCTCGTGGTCTTTTTCTGTTACGGAGATTTTGAAGGTCATAATTTGGTAGATTGTCTATAACTGGGTTATTTAGGTTGTCTAAATTAAAAATAAAATTTTTTGAAAGTTGATGAGCATAATTTAGAATAGGAGGCAGTTTAAGTTCTTTGTGAATGAATTCCCTTCTAAAGTGGAAGGGGGCATCTGTGATTTTTAAAACAATTCTATTCTGAAAAACCTGTACTTTCCTCAGTCTGGCCATTGCTGCCTGAATCCAAACAGGAGCTGCGTATAAGATAATTGGTCTAATAATGGAGGTGTAAAGTAAGAGTTTGACCTTGATCGAGAGCTTACTGGTATGATTTAATAGATGATTGATAGCATTTGTGGCTTTCTGAGCTTTTTCGAGTGCATTTTTGATATGGCTTCTGTACAAGAGTTTTCTGTCGAGGGTGAGTCCTAGGTACTTATATTCTTGTACGAAAGGCACTGGTTCATTAAAAATAGTTACGTTGTTCGTGTGAAACGGATATCTGCGGTTGTTAAAAATGAGAACGGCGCATTTTGTAGGGTTTACTTTGATTTTCCAAAGATTGAGCCAAATTTCGAGGTTAACGGTGAATTTTTGTAGGTTATTGACAACTTCCTGAGGATTTACGTGTTGCGTGATGATTGCTGTACGCCCGTTGCCCAGCTTTCTTTCACCCCGGGTAGAAATTCAGTAATATCCGCGATCGAATTGCGCTCTTCCTATTGGCCGAAAATTTCGGTGGGCAAAAAGTATATAAACTTAGCGGATAATCGGCCCGTCTCTGCATAATTTGCACCAGACCTAGATGATAAATGTATTGTAATAAATGTATTTTGCAGCAAATGATAAATGTATTGTAATAAATGTATTTTGTAGCAAATGATAAATGATTTGTATTGAAACTAAAAAATAAAAAATAAATTATAGTTTAAAAAAACTAAAAAACACGCTTTTAGAGTTAATCAGACTAAAAAGTAAAAAATAAATTAATAGTTTAAAAAAACTAAAAAATACGCTTTTAGAGTTAAACTATTAATTTTTTACAAATATCTTTTAAATCATTTACATTTTCGTCTGCAGCTAAGAAGAGAAAAAAACCCCACATTAATAAATTTGTTCATATCAATGTAAAATGTGACCAACTGTTGTGTGGAAATTGAAAATATTTTTTGTAATATTATTAACTTATCAGAGTTTTCAGAACTCAGAATCTCATAGTTAGATCTGAAATTAAAAATGTATGCATTAATATACTACACAAACCGTTAAGAAATTTTTTTTTAAATATTCATGTTTTTTTAAGAGTAAAAAAAATGAATGAAGTTTAATGAAATTAATAGAACTTATAGCATTTAGAATTATAGAATACATGGAAATATAAGAACATTAAAAAATAAAAAATATATACTTATTAAAAGATACTTCAAGTAATTAACTTTTACATTAAAAAAACATTGCAATACAGATATATTTTGAAATTTATGCTTTATCAATATTTAATCTAAATTTATTTTAAAATATAGAAATTCTGCTAAAATAAACTTGGGAGAACTTTCTCATTCTGACATTAAGTATGAAATTCAGAAAAATTGTAATCTGGATTGCATGCAATTAATTATTTTATTGTAAACTGAACAATACAATATTCCTTCTTGGATGCTTTTTAGATTTCAAATTTGAATCTGACTAAAGAATTAAATTTGAAAATTTCATATTTAATGTACCACCACTCCCAAAATTATATTAAAACTGATTATACAAACACAAGCAGCATCTTGTGTTTATATCTCATGAACTTAATTATCTAAAACCATATAATGAAATGGAATAATTCACTCACTTTGCAGGCTCTCTATCTTTATAGTCCAAAAATAGCTACACAGAAGGGAAGAAAAGATATATAATGTCCTCCAGTGATATATAAATGGTGCGTAACAACATTCTGTACTAAGGAGCTGGGAAATATATCGCATGCATGTCGAATCATTTCACTCTGCGCTAATGAATGAGTGCTACTGGTCTAAAAAAAGAAATCAAGTTTTTATTAAATTTAATCAAACATAAATGAAATAGTTTAATAAGTAAAATTGAAAGCAATTTACCTTTTCTTCTTCCAAGTTATGGTGAGTGGAATTTTGTTCCAGATTCCTGTGACATGTAACAAGGTTTAAATATCTACAATCAGGAAAATATTTCTCATGTTCAACCCAAGGATTATCATTTAATTCCCTGTTTCCTAGAGATCCTCCACAATAAAAGAATGTAACAATATCTTCATTATCTGAGAAAAATAAAACAATTTCAAATTAAAAATTTGCATAAAATCACATATTTTATATTTATTTATGAATAAAATAATCCCCTTCATGAACTAGAAACAATTTTCAATATCAATTCAATTAAATAAAACTTTATATTGCTGATTTCTTCCAGAATTATTTACAAAATATGTTACGTCCAATAATATAATTTTAATAAAAACCACTAGCTTTTAAAATAACAAAGGTTGCTTCCATTTTTAATAATTTAAATCAAAACATGATGTACCTATGTAAAGTAATCCACATTCAGAAAGCTGTCTGGGGCTCAGCATCATGAGAGGCCAGTCTTTGTATGTTGCAAGTCTATTTTTCAATTCCGTCATCCTTGGATACTTTGCTTGACCAGATAAAGAGGTACTATTAGATTTAGTATTTGGTATCAATTTACTTAATGATTTTTCCACAGGTTTTTGTTGCTGCATAGGTATATTACCCACATTTGAAGCCATCAGAAATGGACACTTGGGTGCCTTTTTTATATGTTTTTTTAAAGGAGTCTCAGCAGCATTTCTGTCATCAATGGTAATACTACAAAAGGCACACTGTACACGATCTTCAGATAATAAGTAAAAGAAACCATTTGTAGCTAAGTCTTTCGGTTTTACGTAGCTAAGAGGCCATCTTCCCATAAAAGAGTTATATCGCTTTACTTCATACTTCATAACATCAAATATTTCTTTTTCTAAAAAATTATTATATACAAATTAGAATGTTTATAAACAGTTAATGATTAACAAAATTTAAATTTATTCAATTCTCTTTCTGTTGCTAATTTGAAACTATTTTTTTTAATTATGCAATTGTTAAATTTTTCTAATATAGAATGAAATTAGAACTTACCATTATCTGGTATAGATAAACCTAAAATAAAAGAAAGATATATTAAGAGTTTATAAGTAGAAATATTGTATTATCTGAAATTTGACAAAGTTATTAACAAAAAAAAGTTAAAACTTATTGCATTCAATATACCTTTTAAAAATTTGTCCTTATATTAAAAAATTATTTTGCCTGAATTCATTTTTATGTTTTGCTTCGAGAGTTCTTTTGCGGGACATTTTGAGGGAAATTATATTTATTTTAGTAACATCTGATAGTTATAAAAAATTTTCTGGAATGTTTCCTACTAAAAGTATGTTTGAACAATCAAGGTATACAAGTGTAACATATTTCGAGACGTGGTGTCTCAGAAGATTATTTTTAATGAGGTTGTTTTTCATTTTTTGCTTCGTATAAAGCAAATTAATTATATTCTGGTCTCATCTTGTGCACACTGTGAATCGCTATCTTTGCTAAAATAAAAAATAATATCTTTTTACAGAATGAATCTCACAGAACTGGTTGTATTTATAGATTTTTAAAAAGTGATTAATTACACTTTTTATGTTTACAAGTATTATAAAAAATTTTAATTATATTCAGTAAATGTTACTGAACATAATTAAAGTTTAATTATGCTATACTAAGGTGCTGTACTTCGAGGGAACTTTCCATGTGGCTGCGAAGCAAAATGAAGATGAGAATGCCATTTGACATTCCTATTATTTACAGAATAAAGTAATCACATAAATGCCTGCTACTTCTGCGTGCTTCAACGTCTTCGTGGTGGAACCACAAAGGGAAAAAATTGAATGCAGTTCCCTATTATATTATTTACTATGTGACCGATTCCCCATGGTGAGGGGTTCCTATTCTGAAAAAATTCCAAATAAATTTGTCAATGATCGAAATAAAAATCAGGAATCAATTTCATCTGATGCTCAACAATCTTCTACGTCTGGTGATGAATATGTAGCTACACCTATTGATGGAAAATGGAGTAAAAATTTAACAACTTCTACTTTCACTGTTAAGAAGGGAATTTTCCCGCTAGAATAAAAACAGAACGCAGTTGGCGTTAGAAATGGAATAAAAGATGTTGTAATTGTGAAAATTGATTATCGTCTTTTTTTTTTGCCGTCTGGATTTTAATAACACTACTCAACCTCTACAAAGCCGCCACATACGTGGTGACCCGTGAATTATTTTCAAAATGACTGAAACTAATGGATCGGCGAAAAAAGATGAAGTAGTGCGGGTAAGTGTCAAAATACCTCCTTTTTGGGCAGAAAAACCAGAAATATGGGTCTTTCAAGTTGAAGCACAATTTTCAATTTGTGGAAGAACAAAATTCAACTACTTAGTTTCGCAATTAGAACCGAAATTTGTTGAAAGTTTGTGGGACATTATAAGTGATGATAATAGAACAAAATATACTGCTGCGAAAGAACGTTTGCTGAGTACTTTTAAAGAAAGCGAAAATAAACGTCTTCAGAGACTACTTACAGGACTTGATTTGGGAGATCTTAAACCCAGTCAACTTTTTACAAAAAAATGAGAAACCTGGCTACTGATGGAATTACTGATAAGGTGCTAACAACGTTATTTCTACAAAAAATGCCAGATTCTGTGCGGAATATTTTACTAGTTAGTGATGAAGGAATTGAAAAACTGGCATTAATGGCAGATCGTATTATTGAAATGCAACCGAAACAAGAACTTTATAAAGCAATAATGTTGTCGTAAGCAATAATGTTTCATCAGGATCAGATGCCATAACTGAGTTACGACAACAAATTGCATCTTTGGATAATAAACTTGAAAAACTGAGTGTCACAAGGAACTCTCGTTCCCAACCAAGAAATACAGGTCGATACTCTTCTTATGATCGAAGTAAGTCTCGCAATCGCTATTATAATCCTTCTGGCAAATACTGTTATTACCATTTTCGTTTTCGAGATAAATGTTTTCCTGATAAATGCAAAGCTCCATGTGCATGGAAAAATAGTCCTTTGGAAAACCAGAATTAGCAGCAAACTCTGCTGCTGAAAATACAACACATTGCCGTCAATTCCGTCTATTTGTCAACGACAAAAAAACGGGTTTACGCTTTCTTGTTGACAGTGGAGCGGACGTAAGTCTTATTCCTTATACTTCTAAACACAAATTTATTAGTGACTATAAATTATATGCTGCAAATAATACCGCAATCGATACTTTTGGTACAGAAATTTTAAATCTTGATCTGGGTTTGCGCCGAGAATTTCAATTCCCGTTTATTGTGGCCAAAATTAGTAAACCTATACTAGGTGCAGATTTTTTAAATAACTTCAATTTATTAATTGATATAAAGCATAAAAGATTGATTGATGGTGTAACTAACCTTGCAGTTTATGGTAACATTGCACCCATCTGTATTAATGAAAGTGTAAATACAACGAGCAGCTTATGTAAATATTCTGATTTATTTTCTATGTATCCCAATATAACAAAATCAAATTTTCTTAATTCAAATGTTAAACATAATGTAAAACATATTATAACTAAAGGACAACCCATAAATTGTAAAGCAAGACAATTAGATCCCAAACGGTAGGAAATAGCTAAAAGAGAATTTAAATATATGCTAGACAATAACATTATTAGTCCATCTAGCTCGGAAAGGGCAAGTCCCTTACATATAGTAACAAAGAAAGATGGTTCTTTTTGTCCGTGTGGTGATTATAGAAGATTGAATGATTTAACTATACCTGATAGATATAACATACCTCGAATCCAGGATTTTCAACATATTTTAACTAATAAAACTATATTTTCTAAAATTGACATTACTAAAGCATATTAACAAAAAATCAAAGCTATCATAGAATATCCATTGCCAGAAACTATGCACGAATTACGTTCCTTCTTAGGATTGATCAATTTTTATCGTAATTATATAAATAATGCCACAAAAACTCATTATTAATATAACTCATTATTAATAAATATTAATTGCATTATGCAATTTTTTTTAAAAATTTTTCATTCCTTGAAATATGTATGAATAAAAACTTAAATTAAGTGTAAAATACTTCTGTTAAAATAATTCTTAAAATATGTATTAAAAAATACTGTTATGGAATTTTAAATAATTATTAATTAAACTACACAAAATAGTTTAATCATTTATGGATAACTTTAATTTTAATGTTTGTAATAGTATAATGTGTAATTCTCATTACTGGGCTTTTCAGATTCTTGGCCAGTGGTGATTTAAGGGTCAGTGTGTCCTACCAATTTAGAATTGGCCGATCAACTGTAAGTCGGATCATCCGAGAGACTTGTAAGGCTCTACGGGATAAATTATATCCCATTGTTTTGGCATAGCCAAGCAGTGAAAAATGGCTGGCTATTGCGAATAAGTATTTTTCCAAATAGCAATTTCCAAATTGCATTGAATCAAAGGACGGAAAACACGTATTAATTCAGGTAAATTATATAGTTATTGCACAATTATTTAAAGTAACTATAATTGATAATTCACTATTAATTTTAAGTAATTGAAATATAATTTCACAATTTATCATTTAACACTTTTTTTTTCAGGCTCCGCCCAATACTGGAAGTCAGTACCATAATTACAAAGGAGGCTTTAGCATTATTTTGCTAGCCTGTGTGGATACTGACTACAAGTTTGTGCTTGTTGATATTGGGTCGTAAGGCTATAATAGTGACGGTAGTGTCTTTAGACACAGTGTCATTGGCCAAGCCATTGAGTCTAACAAAATCAACATTCCAAATAGTGCAGCATTGCCTTCAACGAAGACGGTCATGCCATTTGTCTTCGTTGGTGACGAGGCATTTCCCCTCAAGAACTATTTAATGCGGCCCTTTCCAGGAAATGCCCTTTCAAAAGAAAGGCGCATTTTAAACTTCCGCTTATCAAAAGCTCGGAGGTGTGTAGAAAATGCTTTTGGTATTATGGCGGAAAGGTTTCGAATATTTCGGAAACCTATTACTGCCAGTGTGGAAACATGCAAGGCAATTGTTGCAGCTACTGTATGTTTGCATAATTTTCTGCAGCTTGCGGATGATGCCATGCCACCTTTAAAGAGGAGGTACTGTCCTCCTGGCTTTAGTGACACCTTTTCTCCAGATGGAGACACTATTTTAGGTTTATGGAGACAGGAGAAATGTGCACTGAAAACGGTAGGCCGCTTTGGTAGCAATATGCATACAAAAAGTGCAGCCCAATGGAATATTTCTGCAGTGTAGGGCAGGACCACAGTGTGTTAGACACAAGTCATGCATATTGAATTTATTTTTAATTTCCTTTAAATAAAGTTTGCATTGACTGATTTTATATTTCTCCTGTTTATGTTATTTTGCTATTATTTTTTGTTAAAATCATTTTTATTGCTTCTAAATATGTGTAATATGATTTTGTTAATAGATGCTAAAATTTATATAACAATCAAATAAAAATATCAATTCATACCAAATGTTCTGTGCAAATTATTTTAAAATATGAAATAATATGGTTAATATCTCCTTTAATCAGATTTTTTCCTTTGTATCTACACATTAGTAAAACTGAAATAAGTGCATTATTTTTTCAATAGAATTGTAAGGATAATTTATGTAATACATAAAATATTTTATGCTAATTTAAATATGAATTTCATATGAATAATATTTAATTAAATTGATAAGATAAAAAAGAATGTTAATTTCTTATGGAAGATCTGCATTTGATTTCATTCCATAAAAGAAAATTTCAGTTTAACTTTGTTTATAATTTAAATATTTAATGTAATGAATATTTTTTTAAACTTTTTTTATATTGATATATTGTATCCAGCTGAATAATTTTGAAATTAATTTTTATTAAAAATATTTTTTCTTTGTTAAATAAGCAAATGTATTGACCTTTTTACTGGAATTTTAAATTTAAGAATAATGCATCTTCAAAAATAATAATTTAATTGAGGGAATAAGTTTTAAAAACAATGCTTGTTTATATTTACAAATGTTGTACTTAGAATTAAATATAAAAACCTTTTTATCACATTTCTTTAATCATTTTACTTAAAATACTAAAAAATGCCTCTATGTCTTCATTTTGTTTTGCATCGGGAAGTTTCCTTATGCATCCCGCAGCAAACTCCATGAAATGTCCAATGTGGTCCATTTCATTAATTTCACACACCTTCTCCAAGGCCCTATCACACAGTTCTAATTTTCTTTTCTTTCTTGGAGGAGGTGCTTGTTCAATGAAAGAACTTTCATTCTCTACATCTGAACAAAATAAAAGAAACGGTGAAATAAGATGTCATTAAAAGAAGGATTTTTTTTAAAAATATACTTTTACACATTTTTGGATTTTTAATTAAACTGAACTTTTAAATAGAAACAGATGTAAGTTATGAATTCTTCTTTATTATATTCTTTGTTATTCTTTATTATATTATCTTCTTTATTCTTTTTATAAACATTTCTTTCTTTAATTTTTAAAAAAAATATATTCAAACTTATTTGGATTGTTTTCAATAAAATTTTACTTTGATGTTATTCAAATTACAAATTTGAACAAACAAATTTCTTTGTTTACAAACTTTATAATATAGTTTAAACACCATTATCATTAAATCAAATAACTGCGTTATTTGCCTATTCTTCACACTTTTGAAAAATGGAGACTTTTTCTTAAAATGTATATTTATATGCTGAAGTGAAATGTGAGCACAAGCTAGTAAGTTTCATAATCACATACAACTCAATACTTAAAATAACAGTTCACTAAATATATCCTTTAAAAATGTTTACATTCTATAAAAATAGAAAAGTGTATGCATCAGAAAATTAAATACTTACCAGTTCCAACCAATGATCTCTCACAGGATTCTTGTTGAACGTCTGTTTCAACATGGCTTAATAAATTAGACCAGGAGCTAATAAAATAAAAAAATATATATAAATACTTATATATATATATATATTTCATATTGATTTAAAAAATATTTGAAATTTAATGAAGTACCTTTTTGTTTGTTCCAAAAATGACATGGCACTGTACAATGGCCATGGTTTTTTAATTCTGTTGTGACTACCACTGGGCAGATTCATTACATTATTTTCGCAGATATTTAAGTCTGTCCTTGCCACTTTCAGCTGAAACCAATGTATCAATTTACATTTTCACATCACTATAACTTACTAAAACTAAACTCATGTTTGTGAAAATTGCACCACCATGAAAGAATCGTCATAATTGAATGCAATTTAATACACAGTTGAGTGGTAGTGATACAAATAAATTATTAAATGTTCAAAGCAAACAAACAATAACAAGAGATCGGAATCAGTATTTTGTGTAGCCACCACGCGCCGCAATAAGTGCTGCTACACGACGTGGCATGGAGTCAAACAAATTTTGAATGTCTGCCTGAGGAAGAGCATTCCATATTGTTTGTATGCGCACCCAAAGTACGTCTGCAGAAGCAACAGGACGAGGATCACGAGCGAGACGCCGACCAACGAAATCCCACACATGTTCAATCGGCGACATATCCGCGGAATACGCAGGCCAAAGAAGAAGCTGTACCTGACGCGTTGCAAAGAAGGATTGAACAGTCCTAGCGATATGAGGGCGGGCATTGTCCTGTTGAAATACAGCACCTGGCAAGATTTGAAGGAAGGGAATAGCTTGGGGCTGTAGAACTTCACTGATGTACCGGTTGCTGTTCAGATTGCCCACAATTCTTAGCAATTGAGATCGTCCATGATATGCTATGGCACCCCAGACCATAACTCCGGGTGTTCGTCCACTGTGGCGTTCGATAATGCACTCTGGAAGGTGGCGTTCACCGGCATAGCGTCTGACATGAATGCGGCCATCATGGTAGCACAAATTAAAGCGGGATTCGTCAGAAAACACGACATGCTTCCAATCAGCACGCCAGTCTCTATGCTGAGCGGCCCATTGTAGCCGCAGGCGGCGATGGTTTAGCGTGAGAGGGATCCTGTATAAAGGAGTCCTTGCGCGCAGTCCACGCTGCAGCAGACGTCTGCAAATTGATGAAGCACACAATGAAACACCTGCAGCTATTGACCACTGTGCTGCCAATTGTGTAGAGGAAGCTGTACGGTCCGTCAGCGCCATGCGGACCAGATGTCTATCATCGCGAGCTGACGTCACATTTCGGAGTCCAATCCCGGATTTCCGAGTTGTCCGACACTCGTCCGTCCACTGCTTCCAAAGACGCATCACTGTGCTGCTGTTACGCTGCACACGAGCGACTACTGCACGATAAGACAATCCAGCTTCACGAAGGCCGATGATTCTCCCCCGTTCAAACTCTGTAAGTTGTTCAAATCTCGCTCTCTTTCGTCGAAGAGGCATAAGTAACGATTGAGCTAGCGTTTACCACTAGCAGATAACCACCGATAACCATACACGCCTCGCTACAGCCGTCTATTTATTCGGATCCATCCGCCGTTCAGAGGACGCTGCTCAGCATACGCATACTCTACGGATTTGAAATTCTAATCATTTGCATATCATGCGCTAATTTGCATTTCCTGAAAATTTCAGCTCACTCGCGTAAGTCCTTCATGGTGGTGCAATTTTCACAAACATGAGTATATATAAATTGTTTGGATTGATATATTCAAACATTTATGCCTTGTTTTGTAAAGAATTTATATTGAATGTTATGTACATACAAGACATGGAAACATGCACACAGCACAAATTTATGGTTATACACTGAATATGAATTCAAAAAGTGTATCGAATGGTTATTATGAATAAATAACGTTATGTAGTATATTCTTAAGCTTTACACAATCATTTGTGCATGTGATGGTATGTTAATTATTTTAGACTATTGTATTTAAAATTATGAATCATTCATAAATATTTTATGTTGCATGTAACTTATATAATAAACACAAGCAACAAATGTAACATCATGACACAATTTTATAAAGATTGAATAGGAAAGCACAAAGTGTATGTAATAGTTTTAAGCCTAAAATATTCATTAATACTATTAATAATTTATACAGAAGCAAAGATATAATTACCCCACATTTCTTTCCATGGCAAATCCAATTTGCTGCCAGGCATTCATCCTTATAAATTTATTTTTATGATTTTTATCGCTCAAATCATATAGATGAGGTTACTTTTGAACCTCATTTAATAAAACTTCATCGAAAGAGATGGACATATCGCTGAGAACACGCATAAGAAGAACAGACATAAGAAGAGAAAAAAAAGTTTGATCACGTCGTAATGGTGGTAAAATCTATTCGATCCTTATTGGCTCAATCCAAGTCACATGACGCGGCAAGCATTTAAGAGTTGGGAAACTTCAAGCAGTAGATTTCAGACGAACGCGGTTACGCTAGTGACTGGTCAAATCTTGTCGCTTAAGCGCTTCTCGCCTCGGTGGGCACGACCTTAACACTACCCCGCAACTCTCTACGATCCTGTTAGACCGGGACCTACGGTTTAAAGTGGATTCCGAACCTCTAAAAACGTCCATGGCACCACCGGGACTCGAACCTGTGGTACCGAGCGCTAGTCACTCGGCCAAGTAGGACCCGGATTCGTAATAATAAATTGATTTAAAACTTTCGTCGCCAATCTCGCGACAGCGTGTGATGTGGCTTCAAAGCTAATCATGCGCAGCGTAGTGATGTCTCAATCAGCAGTCATGCGTTCATTCAACATGTCGTGTCCGATTCAATCAGCAATTTGCATCAAGTCTATTTGCTGTAATGGCATGTAGTAAAGATTTAGAGGCTAATTTTAAAGGTGTGGGGTTTCGAATTTAGGGCTTTACTATTGTGTCCAAAAGGTAAGACCAATTTTTAATTTAAAATTTCCGGGGCTAATGGAATTTCACTTTTTTCTTCACTTTTAGATTGCTGAATTGATGTACATTGATTTCATTTACCGGAATGAACGTGACCGATTTGCAGTGTTTCAGAAGCGACAGTTCCATTCATTCCACAGCCCGTGGAAGTGCGAAAGCAATCTTTTTATTAAAGAAATGGGAAAGCAATATAATTTCTGTGCATGTCAATATTTGTTTATCATTTATCAGCTCATTGTGTCAAGACAAAGACATTTTAAGGTTTAATTGACTCGTTTATTTGTAAATATTTAAATCTTAATTTTTTTTTATTTATTCATTTATTTTTTATTTATTTATTTATTTTTTGCAATTTTAGATGAAATGACTAGCCAAGAAGACATATCCAGCACTCTATTCTTTTTGAGTTTCACACGGATAGTAACACAACAATTGCTACCAAAACCCATTTGCGATCTTTATTTTATTCATTAGACGTTCTTAAATATCAACTGTGGGTTTCGAAGTTCAGATCCAATAATTTTGATCAACAACTTTTTACAATGACGTGTTAAGAGCAGAAGTGGAAGCAAATTGCTGCTTGATAATCGAGGAACTGTCAAACCCTCTTAATTAACTTTGGTTGTCTATCTAAGAACATTTGCAGCAGATTGATAGCAGATGTTTGGGTTTCGCATAATCTGTTAGTAAAAAAACAAGTCATATAAAAAAAAATTTAAGTCAATTCATACTTATGTCAATGAAGAAAAATTTTATTTTAGTTACTTTTTCACATACACACTTTCCATCTCTCTCAGTAATTTATTCACATGTTTCATTTTCCATTTTGTTCTCTCCTTGACGCAGACTAGAACCCACAATGAAAAAAGAATCTGAAAAAGAAATTTTTTTCCAGCGATCTACACGCTTCGCCACTGACGATATTTATTCCTAAATTTATATCCTGCTAAATATCTTATATAAGAGAATTTTTTTTCTCCCATATAACACTAAAATTAATTAATTAAATTTAATGAATGAATTAATATTTGAAAAAACTGTATTAACATCCAGTGTCATCCACTACAAATTCAAAAAATGTATTTGAATTTGAGTGGATGAATAAAAGGTATTTTATTTACGATTGAAAATTTGAACAAGATATATCAATATATATAGGGAGAGTGTGAACTAATAGTAGGAATTTAAAAAAGGGTAAGCGTTCCATAATATGCAACTTATTGCTCCGATGGCACAATACAGAAGCCGTTTTTCAAATCCTTCTATTAGCTCACACTCTCCCTATATATATCTTGTTCAAATTTTCTATCGTTGATTTTATTTAGAATGGCTCTCAATCAGAATAGTTCTCGATTTTATTCAAAAAAGGGTTCTCGTTTTTATGTAAAATGACTCTTCTTTATTTTATGAAAAATTGTACTGTTCTCTGTTCTATTCAATATTTTTAAGATTTAAAAACGTGAAAATTATTTGCTGTATAAGTAACATTTCATAAAACAGTTCGCTGCGTAATTAAGATGCATTATCCATCTCTGGCCTTTGACGTCGAGGAAAAGTGGTTTTTATTTATTTATTTTTGCTGCATTTAGTGGGCCTGGATAGGACTATTTTCTGATAATTAATTCATCGCTTGAAAATGGTTGGCTAGAAATTTTGTTTACTGTAATTGCTTAAAAAAACGAGTTGCTTGTGTGTAAGTAACATCTGATTGAAAGAATCTAACTTTATTTCTTTTAATTAAAATAGATAATAGTTCAAAAAAACTCATCGTCCGTTTGTCTTCAAAAATTAAATTTAAAATTGTCTTAAATAATTTGCTACATTGAATAAACTATTTGTAACTATTAACATGCGAAAAACTCCATTTTTTTTTTTTTTTTTTTTTTTTTTTTGGCCATATTAAAAAAAAAAAAAAAAAAAAAAAAAAAAAAAAAACTTTTTTTTTTCTAAACTTTTAATATTAGTAATTATAACTTGTTTTGACCACGCATACAGTAAATTTAAAATTTCTATTTAGCAAATAAAAGTGTGTTTTGCATTAATTAGTTTAGAAACTAGTTAGTACATTGGCATAAAATTTTAAAAATATAGAATTTAACTAATGACTGCAATCATAGGTATAAGAATTAGAAAGGGTTTGATTTGTCGCTCTACGGTCCTCTAGTGCACACGGAGGCTAAACAGACCGTGACCTACAGTTTAAAGTGGATTCCGAACCACTCACAAACATTCATGCCACCGCCAGGATTCGAACCTGAAGCCTGTTGTACCAAAGGCCAGAGCGTTAACCAATTGGCCACTAGGCCACTAAGAGTTTTTTTCTTTCTAATGCAGCTGACAAACACTTAAGGCTCGTTCCCACCGAGGCGAGAGACGTGAAGATGCAAGAGGCAAGCGACCAAATTTTTTCGACCCCTTCACAGCGAAACGTCAGAAATAGCATTACGCATAGTGAAAAACCGCTTGAAGTTGAAAGTTGGGCTACTCCACGCGGCGAACTGCAAACCGGTTTCAGGCGACCGCGGTGAGGTCAAATTTTGGTCGCTTGCATCTTGTCGCCTTGGTGAGCACGAGCCTTTAGGCAGTTGTCTTTTATGCCCTAAGGCAAGCGCTGCACCGAAGTTACTAACTTAGCACTACCCAGGAGGTGCGTGAAGCTAAGATAAGCTACGGACGCGGAGCAGCAATACCCCCGCAACGCTCTACGATCCTGTTAGACCGGGACCTACAGTTTAAAGTGTATTCCGAACCCCTACAAACAACTACGAAACCTGTGGTACCAAGCGCCAGAGCGTTAGCCACTCGGCCAATCAGGCACAGGCCGCTGAGAGTTAGAGAAGAAAATGGAACTGAATAGTGTTGCTGAGATAACCTCTAATTCTGAAATATAAAATTACATGCGATTAAGAATCTTCGTGTATTTTTTTATAAATATGTCCCTGATAGAACACTATGAATAATTTCTGCTTGTAAAGTTATTCCATGAATACATTTCTTTATTCATTTGTCTCTCTAGTATTGTTGAAATAACCTCTAATTCTGAAATATAAAATTATATGTTATTAAAAATCTTTGTGCTTAAAGAAATGTCCTTCATTAAATATTATTAACAATTTCTGCTCGTGCATTCATAAAAAAGTTAATTTTTTATTAACTTTTGTTTTAGCAATTAGAAATTGTTTTCACCATACATGCCGTAAGTTTAATAGTTCTAATTAACAAATGTTTATTTAATTCTTAAAAAACTGTTATAACATGAATACATTTCTTCATTAAAATTTTTTTGTAATATTTCTTATACTATAAAAGGGTTCATTTTATGCAGACTATTGTGATGAAGAGCGTGCTTTTATTCGCTTTGATAAATCGTCTGCCGATCTATCTGTGGTATGTTCTAAATCATCCCCTTCCGCACCCATCTGCGCTATCGGCGGCCCCCTTTTCTGGTTTAATTAATTTATTTAAAATTCTCGCACGCACTTGAAGAGGGCAAAGGTCAAAAGGTTCTCTAACACAAGCAGAAATTATTTTTGGAAGTAGTTCCTCTTACAAGATGTTTTCATCACGATTTATTTCTTCAAAGCAGTAAAAATCAAGAGATCATTGAAAAAAGAAAACAGCTAGCAATGTATTACTAACGCGTCTGGATTTTTTTTTTCTTTTTGATGTGATAGTACGCTGTGAATATATACTACTGTGCCTAAAAAGTAAGACCAATTTTTTTTTCAAAAACTCTTTATTTATTCTTCCAAATTTATTTCATCGCCTTCAAAGTAATCCCCTCCGGACACAATGCACTTATGCCAACGTTTTTGCAATCCTCAATGCATGCTAAAAAGTCATCGGCAGGGATGGCCTTCAAAACGCGCGCGGTTCATGTTGAATCTCTTTAATCGACTCAAAAAAGTGTCCCGGGAGTAGTCTTCTCAGTTTAGGGAATAGTCAGAAGTCGTACGGTGTGAATAGGGTGGATATAAAGGATATGAGTTTCATTTTTGGCGAAAATGTCACGAAGAATCAATGCAGTGTGAGCTGGCTCATTCAGTGTTTTATGTATCAACCGAGAATTGACGCTTTTGAGGCCCTGATCGGTATTTTTGAAATTCCAACATCAGCAGCATGGTCTCTAATTGTAAATCGACGGTTTGCCACTCCCAAATCTTTAACTTTTTGGACGTGAGCTTCGTGGGTTGATGTGGATGGTCGAGCAGAGGGATCTTCATCTTCAACGCGTTCTCTGCTTTCTTTGAACTGTGTATACTACTTCTAAGCATTTCTTTCCGATACAGGAATGCTCACTGAATGCATTTTGCAACAATCTATTTCCGCAAACAAAATTGACTGCAAGTTCTTTGCTCAATTCATTCAGACATTTCAAAAATCACCGGAAGCAGTTTTAGAGTCGCACAAAGCCAAGCATAACTCAAACACTAATGAATATTTTGACGCCAAATTTCACACAGTTGAATGCCAGCAAACCTAAAAAAGAAAAAAATTGAAATTCCATAAGCCGCAGGAATTTTAAATTGAAAATGGATCTTACTTTTTGGAATCAGTAGTATGTGAATATGGTGCAAATTGAATGATTTTGAAGAGATGGATTGAGAATAAGGGTTAAGAAGGATGAATCAACATTTATTGAATACACTTTAAGGCAGGGATGACCAACCCGCGGCCCACATGGAATATTTTTCCGGCCCATGAGATTTACCACACTTTTAGAAAATATATTTATTTTATAATGGCCGAAGTAGTGACAAACAATGCATCAGGAAATACATTATGTGTGCATCCCTATATTCAAAATTGAACTGTCGAAATGATGAGAAAGATTTAACTTTCATTTTAAAATAATATTCTTGCAAATATAGGACAGATAGTGCCTGTTTTATTGAAGAGTTTACAGTGAGATTTTTATAACACTTATATCCCGAACGAGAAATGTTCCAGTTTGAGAAATCTGACACAAAAATTTGTTATCGCTTTGGGTACAACTTACTTCTGCGAATCGTTTTTTTTTTTCTTCAATGAAATGGACCCAACACAAAACACGCTCAAACATAACGGACACTAACCTGCAACACTCATTACGATGTGCAAATACCCAAATTGAAATCAATTTGTTCAAAAAGCTCAATGAAAGAGTGGAGAAACACAAATCGCACTAGTAAAATAAATATTTTTTTAATGATTTAATTTTTTATTTCATTTATATTTATATATTTTTTGTATTTCATTTATAGTGTTATTTATTTTTTTACAATGTGCGTTTAGTATCCTTATTATTATAATATGTTTGCATGTAAGAATAATCGTAAACACAATAATGATAACTCATTCTGATTCAATTTTTCACATCAAAAAATGTCTATATTGGGTCTAAATCTAATAGGGGGATATATAATTTACATGCGGTCCGCGGAGTTAGAATGTATTTCCAAAGTGGCCCGTGAGATCATTCGGGTTGGCCACCCCTGCTTTAAGGGATGGTAAAGCTTATTAAAACATACATTTTTTGCATAGGAATGTAGAAGTGACTCATTGAGGCACTACCGCAAAAAATGATATGTGAAAAGAAAAACCTTGTTCATTGACAACTTCATTTAAAAAAAAGATTAAAAGTATTGATTTAAAAAAAGCCATCAGTGTTATTTTAATTTGTACGTTATATTAAGAATATACTAATTATTTAATAATGGGGTTTTTTTCTGATACTTTTTAATGAAATGATTATTCAATTATCTTCGCTGTGTAAATGATCTGTCAGACGTTGGAAATTATGTAAATATTTTGCAACAATATATTTTTTCACTGTTAAGTTATTCATTTTCTGATATGTCTTTTTTAATGTCTTATTATAGAAAAGATGGACCTGATGGCCGAGTGACTAGCGCTCTGGCGCTCGGTACCACAGGTTTCGAGTTCGAGTCCCCTCGGTGCCGTGGATGTTTGTATGGGTTCGGAATCTACTTTAGCAGTAGATCCCGGTCTAACAGGATCGTAGAGCGTTGCGGGGGTAGTGTTACTCCGCGTCCGTAGCTTATCTTCAAGCTACACACACCTCCTGCGTAGTGCTGAGTAACGTCAGTGCAGCGCTTGCCTTAAGGCCTCCAAGAAAACTGTCTAAGTGTTTGCCAGCTGCATTAGAACAAAAAAAATATTGCAGAAAAAAAAATTGAACAAAAATAACATAAGAAAGTAATCTTTAAAGAATAAAACGAACTTTAAAGAGGCAACGTAAAGACATCCTAGAAAGAACGTGTTTTAAAGCTAATTTCCTCGGATACGCAGGAGCCTGAATGGCCGAGTGGCTAGCGCTCTGGCTGTCGGTACCATAGGTTTCGGGTTCGAGTCCCGGCGAAGTTCCACTTAGTTCTTGTTTGTAGTGGTTCGGAATCCACTTTAAACCGTAGGTCCCGGTCTGTTTAGCCTAAAGTGTGCACAAGATGACCGTAGAGCGACTAACCAAACCAAACCTCGGATACACAGGCAATCATTGGAATCTTTGGAACTTCATTGGAATCTTTGAACAATTACAGATCATCATTTGAATAGTAACAGAAAGCTGCCAATCTAAACGAACAACTAAAGGGTGGAATTTGGGACATGCACCCGTTTCTCCACTAACGAAAGAATGACTTTTTGGCCTTTTTGGATTTATCGTGTCTGGCAAAGATATGGAAATGTTCGGTTCGCCATTTTTTGTTGGGTTTTGAGAGAAGATCGCTTAATTCCGAAACCTAACGTACTATCCACGAAGCCAATACGACATTTTAATAAAAAAATAAACACGTTATTTATTAATTAAAAATAAATACTTATTAACTAATTAAAATAAACATTTAATTACATGCATACTTAATTAAAACTTATACTTAAAGCAAACACTTATAATAAAAAATAAACACTTATAAACACTTAAATATGAAACTATTTTATTCGTTTTTTTCCCTTTACGCGGTTTCCTGTCAACAACGGACATATTTTTCAATGTTTGACTTACAGGCAGTTGGCTATTAAAATGCCAACCAAAGGCGAATGTTTGTATCAAGAATTCATTATATGTTTTATCTCATTTGTAAAGACATACCCTATTTTAAGTAGCAGCCTGTTCGTATCAACATGCATTTTCAATTTAATATTTTTTGTCTGAAATATACACCCATCGAAAAATAGCAATTATTTGACTAATCGTTCGCTCTATTAGTTTCTGCAAAGATCGCACCAAATATTAAAGTAATCGTTAAATCAATACAATGTCACACCTATAAAAAAACTACCTGCATGAAAAACTACACGGGCTCGTATAATGGATGTGGGCGTGGAGCATTGTTCAGCAAAGGAAAACTCGGTCTGCTTTAAAGAAGAGAAGAGTTTTATTATAAAATAAGTAACGCAAGCAGAACAATCAGAAAACATTCACGATGAAAACTCGTCAAACTTACCGAATCTGGAAAATCTCTTTATCACGCGTCAAAATCGTGCTGTCATCAACATTTTGGTGAAGAATCTATAAACCATCATCGTTACTTCTATTTTTAATTTTTTGTCTGGGAAAATTTGTATTTTAAAATATTTTTTCCAACCAAATGTTTTCCAATCAAATTAGATGAATACCAATTTTCAAATATTTTCCAATCAAATTAGATGAATACCAATTTTCAAATATTTTCCAATCAAATTAGATGAATACCAATTTTCAAATTTTTCCAATCAAATTAGATGAATACCAATTTTCAAATATTTTCCAATCAAATTAGATGAATACCAATTTTCAAATATTTTCGAATTTAATTTTCCACAAATCAAAGAATAAACAATGTAAACAATAATAATATAACAGCAATAGAGGGGCCAGTTACTTTACTTCAATTTTAATAGAATTTTATAATTTTACCTTCATTTGCTGGTCTATTGGTGCTTAAACTGTGATTTAAAAAAATCAACAATATAAATATTATTACTTTTTTTCGGCTCAACCGGCTCAAGGCCGTCTGCCTACTAGGCAGATTTAGAGACAGGAGATGTTTTCTTTTTACGGGGTAGGATTGTCGACCCATGGCCGAACTCTGTACTGTCATATTACGCATTTAAGGTTTAGGGTATATTCCGAAACACTTCAATAATACATGGCACCAACGGGACTCGCACCGAAATCTGCAGCCCCTAAGCGACAGAACGTTAGTCACACGATCATGAGGCCCATAAATAAATATTATAAGTAGATACAAAAAGTGAAATATAAAATACAAGGATTTTAACTAAACAATGAAAAATCACCGTTGTTTCTTCCGTAGGCCTGGTAGATTTGGTTTGGTTTGATTTGTCGCTCGAAGGTCATCTTGTGCTGTTTGGAGTGCCGGTGGCATGGATGTTTGTGAGTGGTTCGGAATCCCCTTTAAAAATAAGTGGATTCCGAACCACTCACAAACATCCATGCCACCGCTAGGATAACAACTTGAAACCTGTGATACCAAAGGCCAGAGGCCTGGTAGGAGAGAATATCACGAAATTAAAAGTTATGATGCAGCAATGTGGTATTTGCAGGAAATTGTTTCAATTTATTTTCATTTTTTTAATACCTGTTTCAATTCTGATTAGTAAAAAAGGAAAATATCTGATTAGCCCATTTAAATAATATTTTTAAATAGACTCATTTAAATATTCCAAATAAGTCCATCGCCTGCTTTCACTTTTTTTATCCATAGGAATTTTAAAACAAAACATGTTTCCTGGCACATTATTGAGAATGAAATGTCTTTTAAATAGCTCAAACAACTAATTTTGGAAGACGAATTTTTGAAACAGGAAGTGGGTGATCCGATCCATTGGCATCTTCTGGTTGCGGCTCGATTGAACCGAAAAACGAACCACTTTCCTCCAAGACTTCTCGTGACCTTTCCCGTGTAGAACCATTCACAGGGCTGGGAGACCGGATCCTCTTCTGGTCTGTGATGAATGTCCAGCCAAGGGAAGTTCTTTTTTTTGTTTTTGAGAGGGAGATTTTATACTAGACGAACGGGAATCAATGGAGCGTCTTTAATAGTGAAAACGTGATCTCTTGTTACAGTCAAAACTCGTTTGAAAAAGAGACTTCCAATTTATTTAAACGAATTTCAAATGCATGTAAAATCTCTATGTTGGACAGGAATATGCAGAATGTTGGCCTTCGCACCTCACGTCCCCCTCCCCCCATTGTTTTTCTAATAATCTATCACCTCATATGTCAATTTTGCTTTAAAAATATTACCTAACATGTTAGTTTTCTACATATTTTCTGATTTTGGTCAGATATCAAAAATGGAAGATTATTCTATTTTAATTATAAAAAAACGCTCAAATATAAGGAAAAAAATATTATACTCAATGTTTTCCAATGTATGGCAAATTAAAAGAACAGAACCTTTTAAATAACATGCTAGCCTATAAGGAGGCTCCCTATATGTACTATATATTGTATATATATAACAAAATATAGAAATATTAATTAAAATATTATAATAAATAATATTTAAATAATAAAAAAGTAAGGGAGAATGATGAGTTATATATATATATATAAATTCTATGATTATTTTATTGGCAAAAATATAGCAAACTTTAAAATTTCGCTAAATAAAATATATGTGGTTGTCTGCTAGATAATATAGGTATAATGTTGATTACTGAATAATGATATTTTGCTTTGAGAATGAACAAATTAGTTAGGACAGTTAAATTAATTGCATTTGAGAACAATAATTTTGTTAATATGAAAATTTAAACCATTTGACTTGTCACTGTTTAACTTGACTGATACAGTAAATCGAAGCCAATACCAAAACACTTTAGTATTTTTTGTAGCAGTACTCGCTAAATGCTTCTTTTCTTTTCATTATATTTAAGTTATTATTTATATAAGCAAATTAAATAAATATATGTTATTTTTGAATTATTTTTGTGTGGCCCGCGGTTCAATTACTCTGTGAATATGTGTTCCACGCATTCTTGATTTAGGAGATAAATTCGAGATTAATTGCCTATTTTCTTATTAGAAATATCTTACATTAAAAAAAATAATTACTTTCACCGCAACTTTATTTGTTAGTCTCTAAATGAATTCATTTCAATGTAAAATATGATCAGTCCATTCTTCTAACAATTGACTTCATTTTAAACTTTTATATGTAGAAACAAAACAAAACGGAAAAATCAACTAAATAATATACAATAATTTGCTGGGCCGATATACAGTTTAGTCATCAAATTTATAATGGGATGTAAGAACAAAACGCATTGCAGTAATCTTAAAAAATAAAATAAAGCTAAAGAACTCCAAACGATTTTCTTTTTTTCTTTCAATTCCTTCTATTAGCTCCTACTCTCCCTATTCAAGTTTTCAATCGTTAATGAAATACTTTTTATTCATCCACTCCAGTTCAAATGCATTTTTTTTAATTTGTAGTGGATGGCCCTGGATGTTAATGCAGTTTTCTCAAATATTATTTCAGTAATTAAATTTAATTAATTAATTTTAATTTTTTTTTTTTAGATTTAATTTGCATGTATCTAGCAACAGATGGAGCCAGACAAACTTAAAAAATGAATGAAACTTTCTTCAATATAGTGAAAAAAAAATAGGAATTCACTTTAAAAAATTTGTTTTTATATTACTTGTTTTTTCTTTCTTTTGTTGGTTTTGAGACATGTTTAGCACCTGTAAATATATTAAAAAAAAATAATAAAAAACATTGATCTTGCAGCCAGGATAGCACGCTATTTACAAAGGAATTTTGGCCTTCTAATGTATAATGAAAATATAAAACAGTGAATAAAATATTCTTTTAGAACTGAAAGATTTACTTTTTTAGTAAACTAAAGTTAGATCATGTTCCCTGTTTTACTATTTCTTCAAATTTTAAAAATCTTTCAAAAGAAAACACCAACTCTGATGAAAATTGAAGCAGTTACAAATAATTAATGGAAATCTATCTATAAAAATAATTTATGTAATACAGATTATTCCAAATAATGATATAGATATGCTCATATTGATCAAACAATGGAAAATTAATTATTTTGAGCTTGAACGCAGAAATGATTTAATTTACATATATATATTATATATATATATGTATATATATATATATATATATATATATATTTGTAAAAGTAATTGGAATGCTTACTGCTCTGTATGCCTTTTAAATATTATAATCGAAAAATCGACATATTTTATATGTAATTTTTATTTTTCTGATTTAAAATAGTACAATAAAGCTTACTTCAAAAATATTTATGTATAATGTGTATATCTATTGAAATTAATGTTTTTAAAATTTGTTTAATAATATCAACTAAATAAATTTTAGGTTATATATTTGTTATTTTCTTTTTCTTTATCTCTTCAGCGCAGAATATTTCACATGCGCAGAATATTTATTATCTTCACATTTTTAGAAATAATTATAGAATTTGTATGATAAATCATGCTTTTATGTTAATTACATTTAATCATCGTTAAATAAATAATATACTAGTTATGAAGCAATATATTAATTTTTTTAAAAATTAGCTTAAAAATTATTTTAATGAAACTAATATAATCCGTATCAAAATCATAAAATGTCTTGTTGTTAATTAAAAATCTACCTATTTGTGTTACTTTATTATTATGCTCAAAATGTAACTTTTCTCTTAGTATCATAAGAAGTACATTTTTACAAGTCTGTTAAACACTTCTTTCACAATTTTTCATATTTATATATTTAAATATACGAGTTCATCAAAACTGATAAAAAAATTTAATATTGTAATTTCATGGTGTAAAATGATCTGAATTAAATTGTTAAAATAGCAATTGATAATTTCCTGGTCTATTTCTATAGAAATAAACAAATGTTTTTAAATATAATAAATAAGCTTGTTGTAAATATATAGTAAATAACCTGTAAAAGATATTAAATTTTTACATGTGAATGTACCATATGTTACAGAAGCAATAAATCTTTTATTTGTATATAAGCTGTGCATGGTCTGAGCAACTATTTTTTACATAAATAAAAATTATGATAAAAATAATTAGTTCTTTTTTACAAAATGTAAATTTTTAACAAATTATGAATTTAAAAGATAGAATAATTAAGATGAACAAATAGCTAAACACTTTTCTTGACGATCTCTCGTTAATGCGTGATGAGACGTCAACACTAAAAAGCTCATCACGCGCCAGCGCGTGGTATAGATTGATATCTCTGTTGGCTGTATACCTTATATCGGCACCAAATGTTAAGTGTGTCATCTGGTTTTGGCAGACAGTAAAGGTTAAAAGCTAATTGTAAAAGATGTGGGGTTTCGAATTCATAGCCTTATTAGTTATTTAAAAAAGGCTTGTAATATGAGTTGTGAAGACGATAGTTCTGCAGGACTTTCACGCCCACCAACAAGAAAAAAGCAATCTTAAGTCTCTAACAGATGAAATTACAAATGTGTTGGTTGAGTTCCCGGGCGAGTGGTGTTAGTTATGACAACAATGTGAAAGTGACCTACAAATAAAATACCTACCTACAAAAAAATACTGTTTGCACTAATAATATCATTGTAACCAACTTATGATAATTTATTTGTGTTAAATCTATTATATATAAAATGCTTCACTGAAATAATGCAGTTTGTCACTTACTCTGTTTCATTTTTGAACGTCACTCACCATTGTGTAATGTAAGATTCAGGAAATAATTTTATCTCTAATGTTTATCAGGCCTTGGCGCGTATTCAGAATATTATATTTGGAAAAACATAAATATTACTTAATAGTTAGTATGATACACAATATCATGTTTTATTACCATTTTCCAATCCTATTTGTCATAAATAATAAGATAAATTATCATAAAGTCAATCCCATTTCCTCATCTCTACGGAGAGGGAAATAGCTATCAAAAGGTGTTACTAGATTTTAAGTTTAAAAGAAAATCAAGTATTCAATTGCTAAAATGATAATCCTGTAATAAGTAGAAGAAATAAAATGGTACATTAATGAAAGGGGGAAAAAATAGTTCGTCATATCCGTCTGTCTTACGGGCGAGGGAAGGAAAAACTTGTTTCTGACCCGCTAACTGTAGATGCAGCTTTTTAATTGATGATTCTTTAATTTCAAGGAGCGTGGACAGTTTAACTGCCGTCAGATTCTGTTCACCCGAAGGCAGTTAAGGCTGTCATGTTCAGAAACCCATTCAACTCTGAGCTCACTGTTAACCTGTGGGAATTTTTATTTTACTAATTGAAGTTTTACTTTTGTAGTTATTCAAAAACTATATAGTAAATTAGCATCGAAAGACAGGAAAAAGATTCATTAGATTTTTTTTTTTTGAAGTTCTAAGGTATTTGTAAAGGTTTTTTTAATAATTCATAAATTTTAACAAATTCAATTGTGCATTATTGAATCAATTATTATCAGTTATTATTCACTCGTGTATTATTGAATCTATAACTATTAGTTGTTATTCAATCGTGTATTATTGAATCAATCATAATTATTAGTTATTGTTCAATCTTGTATTATTGAATCAATTATAATTATTAGTTATTATTCAATCGTGTATTACTGAATCAGTTATAATTATTAGTTATTATCCAATCGTGTATTAAAACATTCATAAAATTACTTATATACAGCAACTACTGCAGGCCATCAGCTGCACCCTCTTTATGCTAACTGAACTTTCTCAGTAATGCCAAGAATTCTCCTATGAGGTAGAATGTGACATCTTTCTTTTTTATTTTTGTTGTTCATTTTCATGATTTTCCGTATGTAACTTAAAATGTAAACACAAAGTCTCACAAAGCCAAGTTTAACTCAAACACCAATGAATATTTTGACGTCAAATTTCACACAGATTCAAGGACAGTGTCAGCAACCTAAAAAAGAAAAACAAAAATTGAAATTCCATAAGCCCCGGAAATTTTAAATTGAAAATTGGTCTTACTTTTTGGACACATTAGTAAAGCCATGAATTGAACACATTTTGGACACAGTATTATATTTAATATAAACGCTAAAGTTCAAGATGCAAAAAATAAATAAAATACTGATAAAATAAACTGAATGACGATAATATCCTCAGAACAAATACATTGCAATTAATTATCACACTAGTGCTAGATTATTTATCACATGGAAATACAGACAGTAAAACACATTTTTAAATGTTTTATTTGCTTCTGTAGATATAAAAAAAATACATTTAAAACTATTCATCGTAATTGAAATTTTCTTGTGTGGAACTGGTTCAAAATCACTAGACGATGCTAACTCGCTATCTAATAAACATTCGTGGTAATGGGATGATATAACATCGGGTGGGCTATCTGTTGGAGTTTTTAAATTTTGCATGCTATTTTGACAACCATTTGTTTTTCTTTTCTTTTTAAACTAAATTTTTACATTAATTTTTATTCATAATATACATTTGATGGAATTTTTATATACCACACCACACACACAAAAAAAAAAAAAACCAGATTTGAATATATTACATTCTTTTTCTTGATTTGCAATGTCATAACGATTAAGTTTTTTCTCTCCCTAGTGCAGTTGGCAATACGGAGACGGTTAATCCTTATGCCATAAGCAAGGACTGCCCCCGCTGTTACTCATTTGGCACTACCCAGGGGCACTTGTAGCTTGAAGATAGACTACAGACGCGAGTCACACTACCCCCACGAAGCTCTACGATCCTATTAGACCGGGGCCTATGGTTTAAAGTGGATTCCGAACCACTACGAACATTCATGGCACTGCCGGGACTCGAACCCGAAACCCATGGTACCGAGTGCCAGAGCGCTAGCCACTCGACCATTAGGTTCACTAAAACACTAACTAATTTATGTTATAAAAAGAGAGAAATCCATTGCAGAGAGAGAGAGAGAGAGAGAGAGAGAGAGAGAGTATTTTGCTGAATTTTGCCGTTTACACAGAAAATGGTTTTATATATATTTAATAAAGCTAAGTGTTTTGTCCTATCAAAATTGAGAATCATTTCATATGTAAGTCAAATTTATGTAACATTCCAGGCAACAAATGTAACAGTAACATTAACTTTCTAAGATTGAAAAAATAAATTGGATAATTATCTCAATTCCATTAATGTGGCCATTAATATTGAAATGGCAATTCATTTTGAAAACTAGTGAATGTAAGTAGCAATACCAGTTTATGTTGAAAGCGATGGAACGATAACTAGTTTAAAAAATGCCGGACAAGTCCAATCTAATGCACTGGGGCAATCAGGCCGTCGATACAGATCACGCGAGAGTTTAGAAATCGAACTCATCTGATCTCATTTAACTTTTTTTCTCTATCATCTTAATGCATTAGATTAAAAAGAAAAAGAAAGAGAAACATTTCCAGCACGACAAAATTCTTACCTTTGACATTTTTGTTTAAACATGATGTTTCTTCCTTCTTTAACAGTTGTTTTCCTTTTATCTTGACGGTAAATGTTTAGAGAAAAAGTTATTTTTCTTGAAATCATCGTGTGGTAATACCTGTTCATTTTCACATAGCATAGGCCAATGAAAGTGCACCATGCCCTGGTCATGTTTGTAAATTTAAAAAATCCAATTTACAGTAAATTTTTCATTTATTTTTAAACGCAAGTAATATTTTGAATAACTTCACACTGCAAGTTTAGAAGTTATTGAAATTTAACAAGGAATTTAAGTGTTCTAAGTATCACTTTTCTCATGGTGCTAGATAAAATAAAGTACAATTTTGCTTCAGTCATACGCTATCAGTATGTGTCCATATAATACCACTCTTTGCTGCAATTATAGCAGCGTATCTTGTAAGAAAGCACTCACGAGGTCACTTAAAAGGAGGATTCTATAGCAAAAAAGATTATTTAATCATGCAGTACTGCGTACAACCAATCAAAATTACCTTTTTTTCAACAGTGATATTTTTCTTAATTTGATTTGTAAATAAACATTCATAAAAATGTCGGTAATTGCGTTTTATTGGCTAATACTGGATATAGATTTCCCAGCAAATCTAACATTACATTTATTAAATAACAATGTAACACGTAATTTCTATCACAGAGATAAGTATTCAAACAGAAACAACTAAAAAAATAACTACAATTTTCCAAAATAAGTACTTTCAAGTTTTTATCACTGCTTTCGATGCTTTTTTATCACTTAAATTTGAATATCAGAAGAAGGGTTTTTTTCACACCCTCAAAACAAGCTTTTATAAAATTATTTTATTTCGGATATCTAGTTTCATAATTTGTCATTCTAGGTGAAAGATGTTCAGATTTGTACAGGTTGACTCATAACCGCAACCGCAAAAGCATAAAAAAATTGCCTGTCACACTAGTGGCGTAATTGTATCATTCGTTCACTTAAAACAAGCTTTCGGGACCTTGAAGACGTTCAGCTTCGCAAATTTCTATAAAAAAATGACGTTTCAACTTCCTCTAATGAAATTCGGGGTTATTAGACCATTTTCTTTCTATATTATTTGATTGCATTTTTAAATCTTCAAATTCACGTCGATATTTTTAAGTTCTTCCAGAGACTGAACTTGCAAGCGCATTGGGCAATGGAAACATCCGGTAGTTTTTAGACTGAAGTGCTTTAGAGGCCGTTTCTATTGTTTGTAAAATTTCGCAATGAAAAACCAGTAACATAATAAACTTGTAGTTTTCGATCTTCTTCTTCAATTAGAAATAGCTTCATTTCTGTCAGTTGCTTTGGAATTTAATAGAATAGTTTTTGTTAACGCTTTTGAACTTCGAAACCGAACTTTTAAAGCAAAATGGCTTTACAAGATGTTTTCTATGATACAGACGTTGAAGACTCCCCTTCTATATCAGAAATGAAACTTTATAAAATATTCCACCCTTTGACATTATGTCAAAAAAAAACTATGCATCTGTTGGACGGTTTCAAAAAATCTTTGCATTTCTATAACCTCTTTTACTGCATCATTAACTACCACATTTAAATTAGGAGCACTGCAATGGGCATACACCGCATTTGGCTCAAAATCTTTTCACCATAATTCTGAACTCAACTATAAGTACCTTTCATATTATTAGCTTCATCATAATCTTGTCCATGACATTTATTCAGAGAAATATTTGTGTCAGTTTGGGTTTTTATAATCTTTTCGGACAATGTGAAGGCAGCTTGATCTTCAACTCCATGAAATTCTAAAGCAGTGAACTGAGATGGATCTGGAAATCCACAAATTATAAACAAAATGTGAGATAATTATATATTGAAAGAATTATAATGTATTTCGCGAATTATAATATGTGGCGGAATATTACGAGCTGCATGCAATCCTGGACTTATATATGGACTTATATCCTGGACTTGGACAATTGCTCTTGTCATTAATTGCGATGAAATGGAAAAATACAAAAATACGACTGAGAAATCCATATCGCAATTGAAAAAAAAACAGCAATCAGTTAAAAGTTTCAGTTATCAGTTTCAAAAATGAAACTAACTTAATTCACTCTTTAATTTCTCCATAAAATTACTTACTTTATTCTTTTCTAAAGTGTAATGATGGCAAAAGGAAAAGAACAAAACTACAAAACTCTGACAAATTTTTATACTTTAAGATTGAAATAAAAAACATGGATAGTGGGAACGGGGTAAAAAGAGATTTCAAATAAACAAGAAAAAATTGACATGGGACTTGAAAGTTGATCAGAGTTCTTATCAGATGAAGAAAGAAATTAGTGAGAAAGGCAAATGTAGGAAGAAAGGAAATATTTCTTTTTAAAAGAAAATCACGTTTAATAGTAGAAAATTGTTAAACTTAATTGAAATTACATAAATTTTAATGGATGGCATCTTTGTAACTTTTGGATGTTTATTCTTTTGTATTTTTGTTTTCTGCCTTTTTATTATTATTCTTTCTCTACTTGTATTTGCCTTACCATTGGAAATAGAAAAAAATATCCATTTAACATGAAATTTTCATAATTGGGGGTATTATAAATTCAAATTAAGCAAATATTACCGTTGAAAGAGCATAATTTCGACAGGCATGCAGTAGAAATGCTTTATTGCACCATCGTTTTTACTATTGCATCCTTCTTGTTACACAATTTTGCATTTCCTCACTTGAGTGACAAATGCCCTGAAGATGAGCTGCTGTAAATGCAGAAAAGAATAGCATTACGAAATGCTGAGAATATATAATCTCTGCAACAGCAACAAAATGCAGTATTCTTTTGAAATTTCCTTTTCTTTTTGTCGTGTCAATAGGTCACAGTGACACTTGGAATATTTTGGGTATATTTTGATTTATTGTTAATTTCATTAATTTCTAACAAATGGTGATGCTGTAATATAAGATATTAGTTAAGTCAAAAAACAAATCACCATTTTCATTAAAGGGAGTTATTTATTTAATTATTTAAAATTGAAAGGAAAAGCTTTTACTTATTGATTATCCTTTCGATTTACAAATATTCATCCATTTTATGCTCATACAAATTGATATAAGTTTTAATTTAAAAAATTATGAAAAGGACGAAAGGTTTTTTTCTCATTATAATTATGATAATAATAATCATAATTAGGATAATAATAATCATAATTAGGATAATAATAATCATAATTAGGATAACAATAATTATAATTAGGGTAATAATAATCATAATTAGGATAATAATTAATCATAATTATTATAAAAAATTTATGATTATTTTAATTTTTCATCAAAATTCTGATAATAGTTAAATACTCGTATCTACATTCTTCAAATTTTAAATAAACCCCCTTAATTATAATCATAAAATATTTCATCTAATGTCATTGAAACAGAGTGGGAAGATTTCCGGAAGCATATTACTGTGCCAAAAAGAAAGACCAATTATTTAAAAAAAAACCTCTTTATTTATTCTTCCAAATTTATTTCGTCTCCTTCAAAGTAATCCCCTCCGGACACAATGCACTTATGCCAACTTTTTATCCAATCCTTAATGCATGCTAAAAAGTCATCGGCACGGATGGCCTTCAAAGCGCGCCGATTCACGTTAAATCACTTCAATCGACTCTTCCTCAGGCCATGGTCTATCATCCATCACGATGCAGCACCTCGTCATGCAGTCCATATCCCATCTGTAATTGTTTCGACCTGTGAACGTTGAACGAACAATAGCTAATTTCATAATGTATCATCATCCGTGTCACTGATTATCTGCTATCAGATTTGAGTGACACGTTGTTCTCATGAGTACAAAACACTAAGTGCACGTAGTATCAATATCCACGACACTGATTATCTGCTGTTAGATTTGAGTAATAGATTGTTATTATTCACTTGTTAAAAATGTACATTCCTTTCCCCTGGGAACTGAAATACTATATCTCTTCTAGTGGGAAATAAATGCTACAGTGATTGGCAGTTGTACAGAAATCCGTTTGAAAGTGTTACACAAAAATGCACTTTTCATTAAGTTATACGACTCCTCAATGTTTGTCCCGTGATCGTTGAATCACCCTGTATAGGTAATGTTGTTCTATCGTTATATGTTTCAACAATTCTATCGTTTACATAGGAGCGAATTGCAAATTTTTCATGTTTTTGGTATATATACATTTCTTATAATATTTTATAAGGAAAAATTTCATCAATATTTCTTTTATCCTGATAAGAGATTTTTTTTACTTAATATCTTTTACTTCATAATATTCTTTGTTAAATAATGCTTCACATCTATTTATGTTTAAAGAGATTTTGGAATTTTTCAATGAGAACATTTCTTCGCAGTTTTTCAATTGTATAATATCAAGGTTCCTTTAATCTGTTTTACTCGAAAGTCTCCTTTCGTAATGTGTATGTGAAATAAGACAAAGAGAAATTAAGAAAAGTGCCGCAGCAGCACACCCTCTTTGTTGAGAGAAACTCATCAAGGGTAGATGGAAATGAAGCAGTTTTTGAAACTGAAACATTCTCCTGCCCATCCCTGAAGGCGGCTAAGAACCTTCTCTCTTTTGCTACAACGCCCACGCCACGAACGTCACTTCGGATGAGGGAGAATATAAAGGGCATGGTCGGGACAGTGGTCATCGCTCACATCTCAGCACCCTTCAATATGCACCTCGCTCAGGTAAAAATTGTTTCATTATTACTTTAAATAGTTCAAAAGATTTCAATTGTATTTTTTTTAATACACTGAGTAAAATTCTTCTGAAATCAAAACAGTTTTTTCGTACCCAATAATCTAAAAATTAAAGGTAATACTTATTTTCTTCTGAGAAATATATTGCATTTAGATAAATATCGAAAATAAAATCGCTTATATACCAAGTGTGGGCTATGCAAGATCGTTTTATTTTTACCACCGAAAAATACGAAGAAGGATTATACGTCGCTGCTGATTATACCATTCCTGCGTATAAAAGAATAGAATTCTAAAGAGCTCTATGAAAATCATCGCACTGCTGGTCCATTTATTTCTCAGCAATGTATTCTTTTTCTCAAATTGTCGTTTCATTTTAAGTAGAAAAAAGCTAATTCTTGAATAACGAATTAACACACGAATGTTTCCATCTGAACTTGGTATTCCCTCTCCCCTGATTTCTACTCATTGAAGATTCAAAATCTATGCAATGTTTATTAAATTTTTTTCTATGTATTTCTGTCAGGTTGCTTCGTTTTTTTTAAGAATAACTAAAAAAGAAGGAAGCCTTTTCTAGTATGAAGTTGCAATAACATGTAGTAGCAATATTCTATTATTTCTATTTATTTCTATTTCTCTCCCACAAATTGTTTCTAATGAACATCGGTGGGCCTTATTTACTCCATTCAGATATACAGTTAAATATTAAGCATTAAAAAGGTAAACGTCTCTGAAACTGAGTAATAGTAATGCAATATATATATATATGGATGGATATATATATGGATATATATTTGCTGTTCGTCCCGCTTACGATAAATTTGTTTTCTTAAAGAACATCGGTAGGCCTCATTTACTCCATTCATATAATATATATAAGGGTTTTTAAACACTGAAAATATAAACTCTCTGAAACTGAGTAGGAGTGTTTGTAAAAAATATCATAAGTATTTGCTCTCCATCCCGTTTAAAATAAAGTTGTTTTCTTAATGGATTAATGGATGATGTTGATATATGATGTTGATGGATTAATATTTGTGTTGCAAATGTCAAAAAAAGCACTGTTTCACGATATTGTTATGTAGAATAAATGCTATGATATAATTTATAAATTTGACTAGCGGAAGAAAAATTACGCATGGTAGTGTTACTTAAAAATTAAAAAGGCATAACTACTATTCTCAATACCCTCATATATTGTAAAAGGAAGGGAAAAGCTTAAATGATAGCTAGTAGAAAGGTAGTAAGGTACAATCTGAATTTCATTTCCATTGGTAGTGAGAATTGCTGTTACTGCTTCAAGAAACTCAGCCGTGTAAGTTTTAATTTCCTATATAACTGTAATGATGGATTTTTCTTTCAGGTCTGCATCGCAGTTTTGTCTTTTGTCGGCCACGCGAACACCCTTGGTTACAATGGAGCAGTCGGAGGAAACCGAGGCTTCGAAGCAGGGGCTATCGGAGGAAACCGAGACTTCGAAGCAGGAGCTATCGGAGGAAACCGAGGTTTTGGAGCAAGAGGTACTGGAGGAAATCTAGGCTTCGTAGCAGGAGGTGCTGGGGGAAACCGAGGTTTTGAAGCAGGAGGAAATCCAGGTTTCGTAGCAGGAGATGCTGGAGGAAATCCAGGCTTCGTAGCAGGAGGTGCTGGAGGAAATCCAGGCTACGTAGCAGGAAGTGCTGGTGGAAATCGAGGTTTCGGAGCAGGAGGAAATCCAGGCTTCGTAGCAGTAGGCGCTGGAGGAAATTCAGGCTTCGTAGCAAGAGGTACTGGAGGAAATCCAGGCTTCGTAGCAGGAGATGCTGGAGGAAATCAAGGCTTCGTAGCAGGAGGTACTGGAGGAAATCAAGGTTTCGGAGCAGGAGGAAATCAAGGTTTCGGAGCAGGAGATGCTGGAGGAAATCCAGGCATCGTAGCAGGAGGTGCTGGAGGAAATCCAGGCTTCGTAGCAGAAGGCGCTGGAGGAAATTCAGGCTTCGTAGCAAGAGGTACTGGAGGAAATCCAGGCTTCGTAGCAGGAGGTGATGGAGGAAATTAAGGCTTCGTAGCAGGAGGTACTGGAGGAAATCAAGGTTTCGGAGCAGGAGGAAATCAAGGTTTCGGAGCAGGAGATGCTGGAGGAAATCTAGGCTTCGTAGCAGGAGATGCTGGAGGAAATCCAGGCTACGTAGCAGGAGGTGCTGGAGGAAATCCAGGCTACGTAGCAGGAGGTTCTGGTGGAAATCGAGGTTTCTGAGCAGGAGGAAATCCAGGCTTCGTAGCAGAAGGCGCTGGAGGAAATTCAGGCTTCGTAGCAAGAGGTACTGGAGGGAATCCAGGCTTCATAGCAGGAGGTGCTGGAGGAAACCAAGGCTTCGTAGCAGGAGGTACTGGAGGAAATCAAGGTTTCGGAGCAGGGAGTGCTGGAGGAAACCGAGGCTTCGGAGCAGGAGCTATCGGAGGAAACCGAAGTTTTGGAACAAGAGGTACTGGAGGAAACCGAGGCCTCGAAATAGGAGGTATCAGAGGAGACCAAGGCCTCGGAGTAGAAAGTATCGGAGGAAATCGAGGCTTTGGTGTAGGAGGTACCGAAGGAAATCGAGGCTTTGGAGTAGGAGGTGGATCAAATGTAAGGATCCTTTAAATTTTATCTCTTTTATCTTGTTCTAAATCTTTACATTTTTAAGCATCTGACGTTCTGTTCTTTTTAAATTTTAGGAAAAGTTTAGAGATCGTATAGCATAACTCATCAGAAATTTGAAACTTTGAAGATAGATTTAGTCACCAAACATTGCGTTTTGTAAGAATTTATTTTTTTAAAAAAATGAAGTATAAAACAGAAGTAAAAAAAAAGAAATTAAATAATATTAGCAGACCGATAAGTTTTACATTTGTTTTAGTTGTACTTTAGCCATGATGAATATTACATCCGACTGCAAAGTATTTAATGAATTTTTTTTTAATTTGCTATAAAATTTTCGCGCATAATATTTTCATGAAAACTAAGTCTATTTGATTCACTTTCCCATTCACTTAATTACTATTTTTATTGATTTGACTTAACAAAAAATATGTGTGCTTTCTTTTAAATTCTTTGCTTTCATAAATGCTTAGAACTTCTTAAAAATATAAATTCAAAGCTTTTCCTTATCAAAATGTTTGCTAGATAGAATTAAGAAAACTCTTTTTTTTTCCTCCCTTTATAGATTCAATTCAAATTAATGTAACCAGCTACTACTTTTGATATAAGGACTAAATAACCAATTGCAGTAGAGATGTATAAAATGAAAACTTTTTATATAAGGGATATATAAAGCGTGTGGCCGACGCTGGAGGTTACCGAGCCAAGATCAGTACCAACGAGCCCAGCACCGATGGCAAACAGAGCCCAGCTGACGTTCTACTGACAACTGAACAGCCTCCAGCTGGTGTATATTTTATATTTTATATCAATCAAAGAAAAATATTATTAATTTTTATGTTTTCTTCATTGAAATTGAAATTTTTGAGAATTATATATTTTGAAACACGATATAACCTTTTCTTAAGGCAATATTTAATTTAAATTTTTTTTAAAATTTTACTTGGTCTAGTTATGGAAACAATAGATAAAAAACAGTTTAAATCTGTCATAAATCTCCTTTCCATGTAGATTGTAGTGTAGTTATGGTTTTTATTCCATTCTTGTTGTCTGCAGAGCCATCTAGCGGAAGAGGGCTTTGACCCAAAGCAAGAGGTACTAGAATGCGATTAAAAATTATTTTTTTAACTTCTGTAGCATTTTATAACATGCCATGTATGACATGCGATCCATTTCACGGTATGACATGCATTCCATTGCTCTATCTTTCGATTTTTTAAAATTATTTTACTGAACAAGTCAGTGCCTTACTCGAGTGTCTCGAATAAACTCTAATCAATCATATAAATTCCAATCAATAATTGCTCCAATCATTCATTTTTAATGATTTTCTTTATTTCTCTAGAAATGTCACCATTACTTCACTGCTAATTTCAAAACGGTCTTTCAAAAGATCAAGACGAACAAATTTTCTTTATTTCTCTAGAAATGTCGCCATTATTTCACTGCTAATTTCAAAGCTATCTCTAACACGATCAAAACGAACGAATTACTTTGACGATCTTGTGAAAGAACTATTAGTGTACCTTTTGCCATTTCTGAAATAAGGCGAAATACTTTATTTGTACAAAATTATTAGAAAAACAAATTTCTAAATTTTAAAAATAAATAAATTCTCAAATAAGATTTTCTTTTTAGGTGGCTATGGAGCTGTGAGTTATGGAGGAGGTTCAAATGCATTGAGGGGAGGTTTCCAAGGAACTGTTGGAGCCCAGAATGAAATAAACGGCTATTAGGAGCCCTACAGATAGCCATTAATTTGCATCAAAGAGTACTTATTCTTGTTATGGAAAAGGCGTGCCTACATTTCTTATTCATTTCACTTGTTTCAGATAGCTTGGTGATTTTTGGATGTGTCAAACGGTGTTGAAGGTTTTTGCGATTTTTGTATTACTCAGTGCTTAAAAAATATTTATATTTTCTTAGTCATAAATGCTACAAAATAGAAACCAATTTACTTCCACTGTAGACAAATACAGTAAAGGGAATTAACTAATATACGGGGTGATTCAATCGTCACAGGACAAATTTTGAAGGCTTACAGCTTACTAAAACATACATTTTTTTATAGGCTTGTTGAGACATGGACACACACAAAAAAAATGAGATGTGAAAAAGAAAACATTATTTATTGATAATATCACATCAAAGTGCTTCTTTGATTCATTGTTTGCAATAAATGCTTAAAATGGTCACACCCACAGTCATGCATGCTCGGTAGTGTCGATGGAGTGCTTGGCGAACTTGATCGACGTCCTCGTTGATCGACTCTCCATTGCGCCCGGCATTTCGCAACCGCAATAGAGAGTCGATCAACGTTGTCCTCAATAGAGTCAACTAGAGTCTTGTAAATGAAAACGCAATAGCGAACATAGGGTAAGAAAGAAATAGAGGATAGATGTTGCCAGTAAGAAGATTTGAAATTCGTCCGTAACGGGTATCATTGTGGGTGGCTGTTGAGAGGAATTCGTTTAAATGCGTGTTCGTTCTTCAACGCATTACTTCCAACCATGGTTTCCTATGCAAAAATGAATGTTTTATTAAGCTGTTTCACCTATCAAAGTTTATTCTACGACAGTTGAATCACTGTGGATATTGCAAGCCTTCCTGTACCGAATTATTGTGAATGGAACTACACTTTAATTTAATGAATCGGTTTATGTTAGGCGTAAAAAAGTGTCTGCGTGTAAATTTATTTTAAAACAAAATAGTGTTTTACGAATCTAATTGCAGGTAAATTCAAGTTAGGAGAATAAGATGCCTCCTCGGAGCATTCATGAAAATGACGGAACTATATTAGCATATTCATTGAGATTATTTTCATTTTGCTGCTCCCTTTTCAGATTTTGAAACGGCTTCATCTACATACAAAATTTGTTACTGCTTTCTGGTGAAAGAATTTTTCCTATATGGTGACTCATGTACATTTGGGTGTAATTCAATTGTTTCAAATAAAAAGTGCATTGAATAGACATCTTGTGGGGTTTTTTTTTTCATTTTATTTAAATTAAACTCATAACAGTTATTGCGTGCATACAGTAATTGCTCTTGAAGTATTTCAGAAATATATATATTTTTTTCTATTGTAGTATCTTCAGATAATGTATTTAACAAAGTATGAATGAAATACTTGATTTAAAAATTTCTTATTCTTTAATAATTACCTACATTTTAGTCTCGTCAAGAAACGCAATAAATCTAATAAATACTCCAAAACTAATATATACTGATACACGACTATTTTTAATACGATTTCTTTTCTTTTTTTTTATTTAAATAAAACACAAATAGGTAACATGTTTTCAAAACTTTTTTAATATTACCTATGTGTTAGCCTCGTTAACTGTACTATTAAAACTAAACACTATTGCTATAACGTGGAATGTTTCATTTTATATTCTTGAAACCTCCTAGCATCCCTAAAAATGCTATTATGATCTCCAAATAAAAAGTAGGCTATTACGCCTCATATCGTAACATACAGAATCCTACCTTTAGAATTATGGCGTAACAACTTGAGTCATCATTATATATAGTAACTGACACTATTTACGTTTAATTGATATCTTAGATGTACACATACACGCACAAATGAATATAATAAAATCGTCTATTCGTAATAAATGCCTTAGTCTCTCTAGATCAATCGTTATTTTTTTGACGCTGTCGTCTACCATTGTTAAACCATTCCTGCCAAACATCGTCGAATGACAGCATCACTTCTTTTCGATTGCCGAGCAACCTTTGATGTACATCAACCTTAAATGTACATCCTCTCTCAAATGATTACATATGCTCATACTTTGTACGACCCTTATGCAAGATATTGGTACACTCAAAAGTAATAGAATCCAAATCGAATCTATGTCCTAGAATTATAATTTTTGACTTTTTACGTACCGTCTGGATAATAATTTGCCATGCTCAGGGTATCTAGAAGTTCATTTACTGGCCGCCGAAATGGAATCATTTACATCTTGAACTTGAATAGAAAGTTATTTACAAGCGAAATTTCCTGTTAATCAAACAACTACTTCTTGGTGAGTTGTTTACTCAATTTTTTTTAATATTTTTTTTTTTTTTTTTTTTTTTTAGTGTTTACAAATTTTTTCACAATACTGATTTTAAAGAGGGAAAAAAATTATACCATCTGATTTTAGTGGATTTTTTTTTTCCATTTGCGGAAAAATATATCTCAATATCCCACCAAATTATATACATTATGATTTTTTTTCACCACATTGATTTTAAATAGGATTGATTTGATAGGAAAAAAAAATGTATTATATATGCTTTTTAAGCGTTGTTTTCTATTGCTTTTCACATTTATTTAGAAATGCATTACCGGAGAGTTTACTTTTTCCCACTAAATTCTTTATCTGTTTACCACATTTTTTTAATGAAATATCGTTTATATTAAACAGATACATAAATAATTTTTAATATTCATGGTATGCATTTTCTTTGAAAGAGAACTACGGAAGAATGTAGCAGAACGAACTAAGAAAGAAATTCCCATGCAAATCTAAATTCGTTGCATTATTATTTCGCTGTTTATTCTATTCATAGAATTAAAATATTTGTTATGCATTCCGTAGCCAATAAATCCCTAAGCGCAAGTGAATCATTAGGTATTGGATGACCCAAAATAAAGCAATAGATAACTATTTCCATGACGAAATATGCAAGCAGAATAAAAATTTCCATTCTTTGAAAGCAGGTTACGTGTCAAGCACTGTCATGTCGCAGATGTCATGGGGTGAAAATTTTTAAATAGTCTCCGGAAACTTGTTTAGATATGTGATTGCTTGAAGGGTAATACTACAAGAGTCAAAAGTCTGGCAATTTTTTAAAAAATTTTTTTGTTGATAATTTAAAACAGTTATTAGAATGCGATAGCAAGCCTAATTTAGGCTCTTTCATTAAGCCAGAAAATAAAATCATCATCAATTTAATCATCTTTAAAGTGGTAGCAAATTGGAAAAAATTTATTTTAGAAAAATAGTTAAATGATGTTTATTTCTAAGACACAATTATTTCTATTTCTTGAAGGAGAAAACACTGCAAGAATCAAGGTTTTGACATTTTTTAGAATTTAATTTTTATTGTTAATTTGAAAAAAATTTAAAGAACAATCAAGCTAGAGTTAAATTGACTTTGCTTTCGCATTCTAACACCTATTTCAAATTGTCAACAAAAAAAAATTAAACTATTCAAACTAATAGGGTTACTGGGTATTTTCCAGGTTCAATTGAAAAGAAGTAATACAATATGATTAAAACCGACAACAAAATTTTAATAAGTTCAAAATTGGATTTCTTTTTATTAATATTTTTGTAAACAAAAACTACTGAATTTAAAGTTTGGAAGTTTTAAAACTGCCTCTACTTTCCACCGTGTTCTAATTTGAATTCTTCCTAAATTTGGTCCAGATAGGTATGAAACTAAAATTTTGTTCAGAGGACATAAAAGACGGTATGTCTAGCCCGTCGGGATCTGCTGTGCCCGATGCTCAGAATGCGTATCTACCATTTCTTTTGAGGGTAAATAAGTAATTTTTTAAAATAAGAAAGATAATTTCCGGAAAAGTTAATTTACGAAAATCTGAAGATGAAATCGCATATCTAGCCAATTGCGTGTTGGAAGCTTGCCCCACCTTTCAGACGGAATACCTAGGTACCTACAGTTTAAAATTCGTTTCAAATAAGTTTTTTGAAAATGACTAATATATTTGGTAAAGTTGTTACGTTGGGGGCGTATGTGTAAAGAATGTGTATTGGTGGCTTTGTAAAATATATGGTGTATTGGAATTTTGTGCCCCTTAAACTTTAACCCCCTTTTAAATTATTAGTACTGACCATAAAAACAAACTGAAAACTCTGTAGGCCTCTAGATCTATAAAAAACACTCATAAGCAAGTAAAAAAAAAAGAAAAAAGTTTTTTAAATCAATTCCTACTTCCCCCCCCTTCCCGATATAACAGGTGGGCTGAAATGTTCGTAGGCTAACACATAGATAGTGCTACTAGTATTAAATTCATACGATTTTTAGTTAGCCCTAACCTTCAAAAGACACGCGTATAAATTTGACAGCTGTTGCACTATTAGTATGTGAGTTATAGCCTTTTTAGTGAACCAACTTTTGTTAGTTTGAAAACATGGATAAAAAGGAATTTCGTGTGTTAATAAAACATTGCGTTTTGGCGAAAAAAAATACTATTGAAGCCAAGGCTTGGCTTGATAAACATTATTCGGACTTTGCACCAGGAAAATCAACCGTAGAGAAGTGGTTTGCTAAATTTAAACGAGGCGAAATGAGCACCGAGGACGATGCACGCAGTGGACGCCCCAAACAGGCTGTTAACAACGAAAACATCCAAAAAGTCCACAAAACAATTTCTGATAACCATAAAGTGAAGTTGATTGAGATAGCTGAGACCCTAAAGATATCAAAGGAACGTATTGGACATATCGTGAATGAATATTTGGATATGTGAAAGCTCTGTTCAAAGTGGGTGCCGCGCGAGCTGACAATCGGCCAAAAACAACAACGAATTAATGATTCTAAGCAGTGTTTGGAGCGGTACAATCGTAATAAACCCGAATTTTTGCGTCGATATGTGGCAATGGATGAAACATGGCTCCATCATTTCACATCGGAGTCCAATTGACAGTCAGCCGAGTGGACTGCTCGTGATGAACACTAAAAATGCTATAACTCACATACTAATAGTGCAACAGCTGTCAAATTTATACGCGTGTCTTTTGAAGGTTAGGTTCAGACCGCCTGTTATTGCAGAAAGTCCTTTATAAATAATTTTAATTCATTTTTTTTAAGTTTATCTGGCGCCATCTATTGGTAGATATATGCTACTTAAATCTAAAAAAAAATTAATTACATTTAATTAGTGAATTAATATTTGAACAAACTGTATTGACGTCCAGTGTCATCCACTAAAAGTTCGAAAAAAAAGTATTTGAAGTTGAGTGGATGAATAAAAAGTATTTTATGAACGATTGAAAATTTTAACAAGATATATATAGGGAGAGTATGAGCTAATAGAAGGAACTGAATATTCTCCTTCAACGGAGGGAATTAAGGAATGAAAATCACGGAATAGTAATAAAATAGAGCGCGCATCAGGATTTCCATCCTCAAGTGAACATTCACCTCACGTGATATTTAGAATCGCCACTGTCAGGATGTTGGAATTTCAAAAGGATCGGTCAATTCCATTTTAAAATTTGTTTTGGGCCTCAAACGCGTCAAATCTCGATTGGTACCGAAAACAATGAATTTTTTGAAAAAATATCGTCGCATTGTAGTGTATGAAACAATGCTTTCTGATTATCAGGACAAGTTGAAATGCATCCTAACTGGAGACGAGACTTGGATTTATGCTTACGACCCGGAAACAATCGATCAATGGAGCGAATATCGTGACAAAGATGAAGCAAAACCGAAAAGAGCACGCCAAAGTCGCTCAGAAATCAAGGTCATGTTGACTGTTTTCTTCGATTACCGTGGTGTGGTGCATTATGAGTTCCTTCCGTCGGGTTGCGCGTCGGATGCGTCGCGTTGCGTGAAGCTATTCGCAAAAAGAGGCCACATTTATGGAAAGACTATTCTTGGTTTTGCATCACGATAATGAGCCAGCTCATACTGCATTTATGCTTCTTGACGTTTTCGCCAAAAATGAAACCCATATGGTTCCACAACCACCGTATTCACCTGATTTAATACCGTGCTACTGCTGCCTATTCCCTAAACTCAAAAGACCACTCCGGGGACAACGTTTTGAGTCAATTGAAGAGATTCAATGTGAATCGCCTTGCGCTTTGAAGGCCATCCCTACCGATGGCTTTTTAGCATGCACTGAGGATTGGAAAATGTGTTGGCATAAGTGCATGGTATCCGGAGGGGATTACTTTGAAGGCAATAAAGTAAATTTGGAAGAATAAATAAAGAGTTTCTGAAGAAAATAAATATTGGCTTTACTTTTAGGGCACAGTAGTATTTCTGATAGTAATCCGAGTTCATTTTCAATTTTTTTTCTACTCCTTATTTTCATTTTTTTTTTTAGAATCCAGTAATAATCATGGAACCTTTAGCAAAACTTTCCTTGTTTCTTCTGAACTATAATTATATATATTTTTTTCTCATCTTTCTATTGTGATCAGATAAACATATATGGAAACCTGATCCATTCATTTTTCATCTACCCATAATCTTAGGTCGAAAAACATGTTTTGGCCATAGCCAGTGAACACTTTTTTCATTTGTTTAACTTTAAATCGGATTTTATGGTTTTGTTCAATTTCCTACAGAGATGTTTAAGCGGTAGTTCTTTGAGAAGGCGGCGGGGATAATTTTCTTTTAAAACATGAGATACTAATTTCGATATAATAAGAGGTGTGTACATCTTTGTCTCTACAATCAATTTTTACCTTTTCCTCAGTCTAATGTAAACTTTAAAGTTTATTTCCCTTTTTTAATCAATTCTGTCACTTATTTTATGTATAAAAATATTAAAACCATGCTTTTCACGTCTTTAATAAAAGGATACGAATTATTTCTCTTTGTAAAACGCAAAAACATAGCCTTTAATCCATTGTTTATTTTCCAGCGAAATTTTAAAGCAAAGAATAATTTTAATCATGCAGACGATAATTAAACTTTATTCCGAATTAATGTCATTCAATTTTCTTAATTTAAATTTAATTCGAAAAAATCTAAATCGTTATGAAAATTTCAGAATGCTCTCGGTAGCATTGTGATAATTTTAAATTTTAAGCAAACATCTATCTATCTAATTTCACAAGCTTTTATTTACTGCAATCTTCTTCTGAAATTGTGTGAATAATTCAACTTCAGTGCCAACTAATGTGTAGAACGGGTTCAGTAGACACCTTCGACAATCGAGCGATCTCGTGAGAAATTTCTTAGTATAATTATACATAATAAGTAATTATACTAAGTGCAATAAGTATAACTTATATACTTAATATAGTTAGTAATTCTTAGTTCAATTATACATAGTATAATTGTTTGGAACAAAAGAACCCATAATAAGAAAATATAGTCTGTTTTAATCAAACTTTTATATTTTGGAAAATGACTGTTTGCGCCATTTATCTGACACGTTAATTTTTAATGTCTAATTTCAATGGACAAATGTTCAGCTTTAAATTTAAATTAAGTTCAGCGGCCCATAAATGAGATGTGTATAATTTTTTGAAATTAATTTTTATTTTTGGTTCACTACTTCATAGTTTTAATGTTCTCTTTTTTTTGTATTATATTTGAACCAAATGAGTGCAATGAAAACATTTATTAATTAATACATGGAATTTTGACTTCAGGTACCTTTTCTAATATTTATAGTTTAATACCAGGGCCTGAATGATCGAGTGGCTAGCGCTCTGGTGCTCGGTACCACAGGTTTCGCGTTCGAATTCCGGTGGTGCCATGTATGTTTGTAGTGGTTCGGAATCCACTTTAAATCCCAGGTTCCGATATAATATGATGGCTGGTGTAGTGTGACTTGCGTCCGTTGTATATCTTCAAGCTATATGTGCCTCCTGGATAGTGCTAAATGAGTAACAGCGATGCAGCATTTGCGTATGGCATAAAGATTAACTGTCTCTGTATTGCCAGCTGCATTAGAACAACAACTACATATACAAGAAATATATATATATATATATACAGGCACATACCCCGTGGGTGGCTGGAGGGGTTGAGCCCCCCTCCATATTTATAAATGAAAGTCCATAAAGGAAATGAGTATGATATTTTGAAATTAATTTTTATTTTTGTTCATTACTTCATAATTTTAATGTTCTCTTTTTTTGTGAACAAAATGAGTGCAATGTAAACATTATTAATTACATAATTAATACATGAAATTTCGACTACTTTGACGACTACTACGACTTTTTTTACTTTGTTGAACCTCCCCAAGACAAAATTTTGGGTAGTAAGATTAATAGCTTTGAATTCTTTTCTTGCTTTGTTGAGCAGATCAATGAAAGTAGTTTTTATTTATTCGATGACCTCTTCTTACCAAAAGCGAATGTCTGCCCCATTTCCAAGCAATTTATTCTACTCTAAAAGGAATATTTCCTAGTACAGCAATCAAGAGGACGAGTTAAAAAACTTTTTCAATTGAAAATGAGCCCACTTACTGTAAAAAAGTGTTCCGGTTTCCTCCTTCGCATTTCCATGTGGAAGGTCAAAGGGCACGACCCATCCTCAAGGGAAGATGAGTTAGCGTTAGTTGGGCCGGGTTAGGAAAGTGCATATAAAAAAGCCTGCTTGACCATTTACTATCAATTCTCCAAGATGCAACTCATCCAGGTAACATTGCAATCTTTTCGTCTTATGCTATCACATCTAAAATATCCCATTTTCTTTAAATTATTACTTTATTATTGAGCAGATGCATGCATAATTGGGTAATTTTGATTAAATTTAAATTTTGTAACTAATCAGAGATGACGAATTACTAGGAATTTTCTGTAGTAACTACGAAAAAATAATATAATAATTTCTATAATTTTTTATAATTTTCTATTTGCTATAATTTTTTATAGTTATTCCTCTCATCGATAGGATATCTAAAGTATCCCGTTTCATTTAAATTATTACTTCATTATTGTGCAAATACATACATAATTGGGTAATTTTGTTATTAGTCAAAGATGACAAATTACTAGGAGTTTTCTGTAATAACTGCGAAAAGCAATAATATAATAATTTCTATATTTTTTCTATTTATTAATATTTCATATTTACCACCTTTCATCGATTTCGTGATAAATAGAAAATGTTTTTGATAATTAAGAAAGGAGCATTAAATGCTATTTAAAAATATATTGCACCTGATTTTTTTTCTATGTTAGCAAAAAGAACTATTATCAGGTAAGATCTCTACTTGATTACAGTGGACATGCTTAATATTACTGAGTATAAATTTAATCAAGTATTTGACACATATAGTGCTAATATTTTCATTTAAATGTATTATGTAACATTAGAGTTTTTTTTAATTATATGTTTTCCCATATTAAATGTACTGTGTAATAAATAATTTTAATGTGTGTATTGGTAGCATTACATTATTTTTAAGTGAACTATCAAAATACTTAGTCAATTATTAAAAAAAAGAATTCATGTATTGCTGGAAAATATAAATTACAGTTACAGTTAAGAATATGCATATTTGTATCTATGAATTTTGGATGCTTCGAATGTACTGATATGTGTCCTTTAGTCTGTCGCGGCCTGATGGCCAATTGGCTAACGCTCTGGCTGTTGATACCACATATTTCAGTTCGAATAATGGCGGTGGCGTGGAGGGTTGTAAGTGGTTCGGAATGCACATTAAACTGTATGTCACGGTATAATTAACCGGAAACATTCACAAAAATGACAGTAGAGTTACAAACCGAACTTGTAGTTTGTCCTAAGTAAAATCTAAAGATTTTTTTTCTATTAGATTGAAATTTATAGAAAATGTATTTTTTCTACAAATAGTAGTTTAATATTATATAAATAATATTTTACTTTCATAATTCTGTTAAAAATTGTACCTTATTTTACTGTGCATAGCATTTATATTTTTTTTTTCTGAATAAGAAAATATTTTTGCAAGTGATGGAAAATAAGTTAAATAAAATACCGTCAGACATAGTCTTTTGGTTTTACTTATTTATTATTATTATTATTACTGCTCTTTTGCACACCTTTTATTTAACATTTTTCTCATCGACATACAACAACGGCCCTCTAACTGGAGAGTAAAACATTTCCTTCAGGGATTTTTTTTAGGGATAACTACCATGCCTTTACATGTCATATAGAAGAAAAGACGGTAAACACCTAAAAAGTAGCTTGACTATCGATGCAACATATTCTTGCCCATATTTTTTTAATTACTACCGCATCTCTTAGTTTCTGAAAACTGTGACTGCAACGATCGGATGGATTAGAAATTCAACCTTATTACAGGCTAGCGGTGTTCGTTTATTAATGATGAATGGTGAATGATTTTTTTTACTGCAGTACTTTCTCCATTTTGATAAAAGCTTGTTGGAATCCACTAATAGCATCCATTGCAATTATTGCTTTCAGCAGAAAGGAGAATCAGTGGAGATTGTGACCAGGTGTAAAAGTGTCTCGCATTGATATTCAAGTTGCCTAGTGGGTTTTCCCCAGACATTATCCACATTAGGGCACTCATTCCTAAATTCCGACTTGTGGCCCAGTGGCAATGCTCACAGCTAGTTTACGTGAGGGCTGAGTTTCAAATCCTCTGGCGGCATTGTTGTAGTTGCTGTTTTCGAAAACGAAGAGACTCGATGGCGATTGCCACAATGTGTATAAAACTGTCTCCCATCGATAGTCCAGTTGCATGGTGAGAAGTTTTTTTGTGTTTTCTCTCATACGACACACAGATGCGGGACAGTTACCCTTAATAGGATTTAATGGTGAGTTATTCATGGAAAACGTAAAAGGAACACTAGGCTCATTTTCACAGTTAAGAAATTGTCTTGAGTTAGACGACACGAAAATATGAGAAAAAAATATTTTGAAATTGATTAAAGTCTTCAAAAGAGATTAATGAAAAAAAGACTTTAATTTTTTCAAAATTAAAAAAAAAAGAATTCTTTTTTCATAAAGCAGCTGGCAATACAGAGACAGCTTTCTTTATACCATAAGCGAGGGCTGCACGCTGCTATTCATTGAGCACTACCCAGTGGGGCACGGATAGCTTGAAGAAATGCAATGGACCCCGCAACGCTCTACGAGCATGTTAGACCGAGACATACAGTTTAAAACGAATTCCCTACATACATACACGGTACTCCCGGAACTCGAATACGAAACCTATGGTACCGGGAGCCAGAGCGTTAACCATTCGGCCCCAAATTAAAATAAGAAAGACGAACTGAATTGGATGATCAAAGACTTATTACTGACCGCTTTCAATTTTGGACAATTTCATTGAAATCTGTAATTTTTTTCAACTTCTCTTACGACCTTCTTTTATACATAACATTTTTTTACAAAAAAATTGAGTAATTATTAAATAATTAATTCAGAAGGAAAAAGAATGTAAAATTGATTTAAAAAGTCGTCTGGTGAAAGCAAAACACAATTTTATTTCAAAGGAAAAATGAGATTTTTTGAGGAAAAAAAATCATTTGGAATTCTATAGTTTTTAAATATTTTTTAAGATTGCTGTTATGCTTTTTGTTCTTACTTTAAATTCTAAACTTTATGGGTAACCTCTACATTGACCTATACGATTACAATTAGTTAAATTTGAGCATTTATTCTATGTCGCATGTATTTTTATATTATTTACTTGTAAACACTTTACTTCCAAGAATAAGAAAGTTAATATATATAGTTAAATGAATTTGTAGTGAAAATGTTATTGTTTTTTTTTTTTTTTTTTTTGGGGAGATCGGGGAAAGATATCTATTTTTTAAATCTTTTCTTCTATTTTGTGTTCTAGACTCCTTTTTGCATATTTTTTTTTCAATTTCTTATTTATATTTAATTTTGAAATGACAATTAATATTTTATTTCACTGAAAGTTATCGAACTTGAATGTATATTTAAATAAATCAAAGAAAACTTATATTTACGAGTTATATTTGCTAATTGGCTATTATCATTTGATAGATTTTTTTGTTGATAGGAAACCTTTTTTTTTTAGATAAAATGTTATAATTTGGTTAGTTATGATTCAAATAAAATATGTCTTTAATATAATTATAACCTAGAGTTGGAATATGATTTTGAGACATTAAAACATAAGAAATATTAAGAAATCACTATTGCATTTCTACTAAAATAATGTGCATATTAAAAAAAACTTATTTAGGGATTTATTATTCATTATTTTATTACTTATTACTGATTTATTGATTGTATTAAAACAAAAAAAAAACGTTCTCATTTTCAATCGTTTTAATAATAAAACTGTAATCTTTTAAATGGCCAAAACTTCTCCTTTCTGACTAAGTCATCAAAATTGGATAGGAGGGTTGAGTTCCTGTTTTCATGGCACACATCTATAAGCACCAAAGATTTTTAAAAAGTTGCATAGAAGTGGCAATAGTTAAAATCCTTTTTTTTTTCTATTGCAGCTGTCAAATACTTAGACCGTGATCTTTTTATGCGATAAGCAAAGGCTGCACCGACGTTACTTACTTAGTATTACCAAAGAGGCTCGTGTAACTAGAAGATAAGCTACGGACGTGGGGTAACACTACTCCCGCAACGCTCTACGATCCTATTAGACCGAAACCTACGGCTTAAAGTGGATTCCGAACCACTACAAACATCCATGGCACAGCCTGGACTCGAACCCGAAGGCTGTGGTATCCAGCGCTAGCCATTCCGCCATCAGGCCCCATTAAAAGGAAATAAATTAATTAAGAGGTAAAAAAGCAGACATAAAATAAAAAGCGGTGATAAAAGTCCAAAAGCATTGCAGGGAAGACGGTGTAAATGCTAATGGATGGTAGTGACGCCAGATGACTTCGTCCAGTAAGCGGAACCTTGAATGAAGAGATTAAAATGCACTTGAGTCAAGAAGGATGAATTTGGGCAGACTTGAATGAGCTACTGCAGATGTATCAAATTAATTTCCATGATGAAGGATATGTCTTGGGGATTGATGAAGAAATTTCATTGAGTTTCGATGTATTGTGGCAGTTTTAGAGGCAGATTTCATTTAGTAGTGGAGTTTTGATATTTAAAAGTTCCTTCGTTGTAGGCAAAGAAAATATGAGCTTTAATTAGGTTGTTATTATTATGGATAAGTCCTTGAAGTCTTCTTGATGAAGCCTTCTATTGTTTCGATGATTAGGTCATTGCGACTTGTATCGTTACGAATATATCAAAGAGTTCCGGTGAAAATACAAAGTATTTTGGTCTGCAGGATTTGAATCTTGTGACGTTTGTTTTATCAGAAAGTTCCCATATTGGGATAGCAAATTTAGGAGAAAGTCTGATGATTAGTAGAGTAGTACCTTATTGTGAAGATACAACTTGGTATATTTTCCCAACAATAGCAACGATTACGCTAATAGAAGTGGAATCGATTGCAAAATAGAAATGTTGGTTTTCTCCTAGTGAGCGAAGCGATTGGTCATCTATCAAAACAAGGTTAAAACTACGACTTATTTGACCTCTTAAAAATCATGTGTTAAAATATCTCCTTTCCATAAGTGATATCTTAAACACACCGAAAAAGTTTTCTTTAGTAAAATTATCTCCATGTTGGGAATTTCCTTTCTAAACCCTTGTCGGAAAGGGCTCCTGGCATTTAAACATCACATATCATCATTCAATATCCAGTTTTTTATCCTTTTCAAGCTATTTCAGTCTAGAAAATGTAGTATATTTTTCTTTTTCTTGAAAAGGTCTTTCTACTCGTGGTGGCTACCATCGGCCACTCCATGGCTACGGGGAAAGGCGGCAACTATGGATCCAGCGTCAACTACGGATCCAGTACGGATTATACTAAAAACGTCAACTATGGGTCCACCTACACGTCCACGAATACATTCGGTGGAACAAATCAAAACGTAAGTGACCTTTTCCTGTGCATCAGATTGTCAGAGATCAACCAACTTCAATGACTTGTGTTGCATTTTCAGGTATTTGGACACTTTTAAAAAAATCATATCTAATAAAATATTTAAAGCAAACAAAGCAAACAATTGTTTCGCTTTAACGTTCGGAAATTAATAAATTTTCATCTTAATAAATCTAATTTCTCAAAATGAGCACCGTCGGTTGCTCTACATACATCAAATTTATAGTTACATATAGTGGGATTCACAGGTTATGGTACAAACTTTGAGAGGTAGTACAGCTTAATAAAATACACATTTTTAATAGGAAAGCATAGTCGGAAGAGAGGCATTGAGGAGTGGACACAAAAAATGAGACATGAAAAGAAAAACAATGTTCGTTTACAACATCATTGCAAAGACCTTTTTTAATTCACTGTTTACAATAAATACATAGAATTGCGACACGCCCACTGTAATACATGATCATAAAGTAGAAGGAATGATTGGCGAATAGATGCCAGGCCTTTCGCAGCCGCAATGAAGATTCGAGCAACGAGTTCGTCAATTCAGTCTACTGGAGTCTCGTAAATGGAAACACAGTTGTAAAAACAAATTAAGAGTGCGCAATGGGGTTGCCAGCCACTCGTCACGTGACGGGTATCAGTTGGTGAATTGTGCCTGATTCAAGAGTTGTTTGAAAGTGTGTTCGTACTACAACTCGTCACTTCCGATTCTATATTCCTGTACAAAAGTTGGGTTTTAGTAATCTGTACCACCCTTCAAAGTTTGCCCCATGACCGTTGATTCTCCCTGTTTATTTTATTACGATGTTACAAAATTGGAGTTTAATCTCCCTTTTAACTACAGTTAAAAACTGTTACTTTGGTAAAGAAAACAAAAGAAATCACCAATAAGAAAAGACGTAAGATAAGTTCTGGAACAATTTCAGCCACCCCGAATAGAAAGATTGAATCCAGTACGAGTTCTATTTAGGATAGGTATCAGGTTGAAAATAGACTCCAAGACTTTTTGGAAGCGTTTCAGAAAATATATTTATCAGTTGCAAACTTACAGGGAAATTCTATCCAGGAAGATTATATTCATTTCTTTCTGCCAACAAAGGACCGTTGTCCGTGGACTGTAGGGATACAAAAATGAACCAATTATTATTACTAGTACAAATTCTGTTGTCTCAAGCAATGGATCAAGCAATTCAGAGAAACTACTAACAATCAGTAGTTAGCTAAATACAATGCGTAATACTTTTCTCCAGATGGTGTCCTACAGCTTCGTTTAAAGTGCAACAGTATGACCTGCATAGATAAATTGCTGATGATATAAATAAATGGAAATAGCAGCAAGCGTCTTCCCATTAAAACGATTTTTAATTCTTATCCTCCACTAACTAAATTTCATGTAAATGACATGTATTTTGTATGAATGTTATTGAGATTCAGCCTCAATAGTTATTTATTGGACAATTAAGAAAGTGTCTTGTTTACAACGGCTCTCTTCATTATGCTGCATTAGAATGGAGACACCCTATTAAAATGCCTACTTTACAGGAAGCACCTCGGCCCTACAAGTTCGACTACAATGTAAATGACGAACAAGGCACTTCCCACTACAGGACGGAGGAAGGCGATGGCAGCGGTGCTGTCAGGGGCACCTACGGCTACACCGACTACCAGGGCATCTACAGAGTGGTCGAGTACGTGGCCGATGCTGGGGGATTCCGAGCCAGCATCCGCACGAACGAGCCCGGCACTGATGACACACAGAGTCCAGCCGGTGTCCAGCTGACCGTCGATCCTCCACCACCAGGTTTCCAAGGCCAGCGATTCCCGCCAAGTGAGTTTTCCTTGCAGCGTTCTCTGTAGGTAAAAAGCGCGAAATTATGAATACGATTAAGAGAGAATTGCTGTTTGCTTATAGAAATATTCTAGTCTGCCGATGCAATTGTTGACGATTAGCGTGGCGTTAAATACAGCGATCAGAATAGCAAAGATTGGTTCTTTCTTTAACCAAGTACATCGGTGGGCATCGTTCTGCATTTTACTACATCAAGAACACCCCACCAATAATAGATGAGTCAGGATATGGTTTTCCGGAAAGACTTTCAGGGAAAATTACTCACATCTTCATGTTGTACGGTAAACTCCCCTTAGGCACACCTTAGACTACCGATACGAGATATTTTTACACACATTGTTACACTTTCTCTCGAGTATACTCGTTTCTGGAACTAGTAACTGAAATGGACACTATCAGAGAATTCGAAACTATGTCTTCCTGTGCACACTAACTGAACATGATACCATGGGCCACGAATTGGGCTTCTTTCTTGTTTGGAGCTATAAATTAGGCATTTCGAAATCATATTAAATAAGATTGTTCAAAAAACATGGAGATATTTCAAAAAAAAAAAAATAATAATAATTTCTGTTTACGAACATTTTATGAGTTTAAACAAACAAACAATTTTTAAAGACGAAATGAATGATAATTTTTAAAGATTATTACATTTTATTCCATCATGGTTGAATGATCTCTCACGTTAAACTGTTTGCACCTGAACGTTGACGTATCATATATATCAATCAAGTTTTGTTTTAACATTAGCAGTTTTAATTGCAGAAAACCTTCACGCCAAGAACAGTTTGTGCGCAAATTTCTTTTGCTTCCATAATAAAAAAACAAGTTTCTACTTAGGCTCAACGTGTAATGAACATACGCCAAGAGGATCAAGATCTTCTGAACAAAACACTGTATGTGCTGCAAGTTTATTCAACTCCCATGGAGGAGTTGAATAAGCATTCAATTGGCTAATTGTAAGAATTCAATTGAAAAGTTACAGGTTTTCACTAGTCTCTTTGATCAGCAAGCGGACTTGATTTTCTAACACCACCCCACACCCCCGCCCCCTCAGAAATAATCTCCTTCCTCTCGTAGGCAGGTGCCTCGCATCCTTTGTTGACGCTGATTTTTCTGCTGTTTTTATAATCATTCAAAAATGATTCAGTCATTCAAAATGGGCTTGAAGCCAGCTCTATTTTTTTCTCTATACAAAGGCAAATGATTTAAGGCACCTCATACACGTACCCCGAACAACAATAACTGTTTTAAAAAAATCCCCCAGCTAAATAAACACTTTTTTCAGTTTTAAAGAATACATTTAATGTCACAATTAAATAAAAAATTATGTCATGAGTATAGAAAATGGACAGTAGAAATAGTAAGAAAAATATGGGCAGAAGATATGCACTGAAGTAAGCAAAAGAATCGACATTTTTCAGACAGTTTGATATCATATTTGGCAGAAAGTTGAAACCGTTTATCAATATGACAGTTTATTACTAATCTGAATTTCTATAAAGCGTTTTTATTCTTCTATATAACCTTATTTCAGACATGTTTTACCCACTAGCACACATCCATGCGTGATGCCCGGATGCATGTCGTAATTTGTCTCACTTTATTTTTGTATTGCTGCTTTAGTCCATAGATAATTTTCTATCTCAAAAATTTCAGGATCCAACTATGGAGGCAGCTATGGCTCAGGTGGCCAAGGACAGAATCCCTCCCTCTATCCTTCTCTAGGAGAAGTGTTTAAACCTCCAGGAGAAGGCAGCGAAAGCACTAGGGGTTCTGGCGGTGGTGTGAACATTTACAAAGGAGAACCGAAAAAGTCTTATTAGCCTACTCAGCATCGAGCTGAAAAATGTATGCTCAGTTGCATAACTTCATGAAGTGTCAAGTGCTTTTCTGTTGGGTGAAATAAGTGATCCTGGAACACATTTGCACCATATAAGCCTGTGCAACATCGAGCTGAGAAAGGTGTGCTCTGCTGCAGAACTTCATGAAGCGTTATGCTCTTTGGCATCTTGCTATAAATTGTCCTGAAACACGTCTGCACTACACAAACCGGTGCGACGTCCAGAAAAATGTATGTTTACCTGCAGAACTTCATGAAGCTTCATGCGCTTTGGGGTCTCACGCCATAAATGATCCGGTAACACTTCTGCGCTAAATATATAGCCAACATCGAGCTGAAAAAGATGGCGAGAAATATATGCTCAGCTGAAGAAATTTCAAGCTTTTTGAAAAAAAATTTTTTTTGCTCAACTTATCCTTTAATGCATCAAATTCTTCTCTGAATCACTTTCGTTACTCAGTGCCTTTCAAAAAGGTAGATGAAGACGGCACCTCAAAAAATGCCAATAAAATAGTCTGATGATAACAGTAAAAATTATAAGCAGCTATCTATTTTATACGTCATGGTAAAAAAAGGGATTCATGCAGTATTTTATGTACACAATGATTATTTGGATTACATACCATTTAAAGAAAGTGCTGATTGTGTTAAAAAATGTTCTTAACTAAAATTCATTATTGGGTATTTCTATTCACGCGAGCCATCTCTCTACTGCTAAATTTTGATATCACAAAGATGGAATAGAAGTAATTTGCATGGCTTCAATAGAAAGTAACGGGATATTTTAAAATATAAAAAATAAAGTAACGGGATATTAGAATATTATTAATCTTTTTTTTTTACCAAGACGTTCACGATCAGATCATCCAAATGTAAATAAACTGAAGATTTCATGTAATTCTTTGCTGCTAGCAATTGTACAATGCATTCACATTTGTATACATCTTGTCTTCCAAGCTTTGACACTGTCTTTTCTTTTTGTTCTAACTTGCTTAATAAAATATATTTTTATTTGTAATGGTATAGTTTATATCATTGGTTTGGAAAATTATCTACAATTTAAAATGAATAACTAAATATATACGTGTGTTTAATATTAAAATTAAGAAAGTAAATTTCATTACTGAATTGCTTAATATAGCATGAAAGTATACATACATACATACATAAAGTATACATACGAAAGTATACATATGTATACATACATAAAGTATACATATGTATACATACATATACATACTGTATAATGAAAGTATAACATGAGTTGAAAAATAATGTATAGCAAGAATCTATTTTTGTCTTCAATGAGTCAATTCTCAATAAATTTGTTCGTAGAATGGTAATTTAAATCTCAAAAGGCTTACTCACTTTAAATTTGTACCTGCAGATGAGAGCTGGCCTCATTTTTTCATCACCCTTTGAAATTGCCATGGTAACAAAATTTTAGCAAAGTATTCCTGTATCCGGAAACTTATCAAGATATCCTTCAAGCTTCTTATATGTATGTATATACACTATGTGGAAAAAAGTGACGGGACACGACACTATAACGACATAAACCCATATTTATTAAAATTAATAGGAGGTAGGGCCTCCTTTGGCTGCGATCACAGCTGCAACCCTTCTGGGCATGCTTTCCACTAAATTAACCATAGTGGCAAGAGGAATTTCCTTCCAAATGTTTAACAGGAACTTCCATAGTTTAGGCTTGCTTTTGGGGAGTGGGGTGCAGGCCCTCAACCGACGGTCCAATTCGTCCCAGAGATGTTCAATTGGGTTAAGATCAGGACTCTGCGCCGGCCACTCCATGCGTTTAACGTAGTTGTTCACATACCAATCAAGAGTCCTCCTTGCAACATGGCATGTTGCGTTGTCGTCTTGATTCTAGCAATCATCCATACCGTACGTTGCCCACAAGGTAGGAAGGACATGATTGTCGAGAATATCACAGTATCTATCGGTATTCATCGCAGTCAGTCCAGTCATCCATTTCCAGTCATCCAGAGTCCAAGTACGGTGGTCTTTGGCCCATCGAAGGCGCGCTTTCTTGTTGGCTTTCGTAATCAAAGGCTTATGGGCCTCCGAACGTCCAGTGTAACCTAACTTATGGGCCTTGATACGAAGAGTCTTGGTCGAAACAGCCACAACATCTGGCGAATTATCGAATGCCGTATTAAGTAGAGATTATATATGTATGTAAAGTACACAACACATCAACATAAACATCAAATGAGAATAGACACCTTTAAAACTAGTGAACTACAAACAATCATTTTGCACGAGAAAAGCCATTACCAGGTATTCGCTACACGCAAATTGTATAACAAAATCCCCATAGAATTCTCAAAACAAAAATTCTGAAGTGATGACATTGAGACTTCTCAAATAAGAAGAAACTGTTCAAGATCCGAAGGGCACATAAGCTGCAGCAATGAAAATTAAAATCATTAGTCAAATGCAAAAAACAAAAGAGTACATTGCAAGAACTCAGTTATTTTCAGGATGTTAAAATTCACTTTATTTGATTTTTTGTAAGTACATCTTTTTGAATTGACTAATTTCTTCCGGGTTTTATAGATTTCCTTACGAATACGCCCTTAGATATATTTTTGATTTGAATCCAGTCATTTAGTGAGAAGAAATGACGTGATATCTACCAGCCGATGGGTACGTGTTCAATGGTAAAACCTACCTAAGGCTGGTATAATTGAGATAGTTTCCTCTAGTTTTAGTAATTTCCTTCAGGTTTTCGGAAAACAGGATATGTATCTGAATGTTTCCTACTTTGTATTTTTATTTTGTATATTTTGATTTTTGTTGTAATATATATATATATATTATATATAATGTTCTGATAATGGTATATGAATTATCTTTTCACTAACTTAGATATGATTATAACAAATTACTTTCTGCAATTTTGTGACTGTCTGCAACAAAATTACTTTATTGTTTTAAATATTGTAAGACAGTTCATACGTATACAGAAAAAAAAAACTACAGAAAGGTAAAAATACAAAAATAATCCAAAAGATAACAGATAAAATGCTCCAGGAACACAATCACTTTGTATAATAAAGCCATATTTGCAATCACGATACATAGATTTTTATGAAATCACAAAAAATTAATTAGAATTATTCTGAATACACAGTAACCTTTAAGCCATGTTATGTCATCTTGCTAATTCCAAGTAAAAAATTTAGAATACAGTCTAAAAAATTCTATAATTCTATCCTGCCTCTCTGTATGTATAGTATGTATATATAT